>OMLP01029451.1:0-21686 GCA_900302685.1 Spondyliosoma cantharus | reverse complement strand
AACCAACTCATGAAGTAAAACCGGGGTCTTTAATAATAATAATGATAATAATAATAATAATAATAACGCATTTTATTTAACGGCGCCTTTCAAAGCATTCAAGGACACCGCACATAACAACAACAGTACAACAAAAACAGGAGACAATTTAGTGCAAATGAGGATAAAAATGAATAAACTGCTTTAGCTGCTAAATGCTCCACTGTTTTCAGCAGCGAGTTGCTAGCATTGCCTGACTGTCATTTCTTGGTGGACAGGAAGCGTAAAGTAGGTTTATTATAGTGTCTGACTGTTTATTTCTTCTGGACAGTTGCGGACTGTAAGAATTGGCCACCTGTCAAAATCATACTCCAAACAAATAGGGGGCAGCACATCATCAGAGTAGCCGCTAACTGCTGCTAGCTGTAGCTGCTTTTAGCTAGTAAGTTATCTGTAAAGCTGTCGGCCATATTAGCTGACTCTGCCTGGACTGGTATCCTGGGAGCACTGGGACAGTGTTATTGTTGATCACTACTGGACTATCACTATTAAAATGGCTAGGGGCTAGCTGGTTAGCATGCTAACATCACACATCTTTTTCTACACATTCTGTTAATACATTTTGTTGATTTTTGATTGTTGGAAACAAAGATTCTTACAATTCTTGCACCTTTAAAAGACCGTAAAACGCTTTATTGAACTCAGGGAAGCCCAGTCACATTATCCAATGTTTATATTTAATGAATTTTTTTAATAAGAATACATTCAACAAGTTTTCTGTGCCTGATTCTGATATGATTTGATGTGTTTGAGAGGGCGTATGAATGACTCACTCATGAGAGCAGCTTTGATGGTCCCTCTCTGCATCTGCTCCTCCATCTGCCTCTGCTTCTTCCTCCTCTCTCTCGCTCTCCTCTTCCCGTCTGCCTCCAGACCCATCAGAACCGTGTTATCCATCTCTAGATAACTGCTTCCATCCCTCTTACTCGCCACCATCTCCTCCAGCTTCCTTATCAGCTCTTTAACCTGCGTCCCATCTCCTTTGCTGCGGTTATCCACGACATGGTATCTGTTCCCGCACATCTGGAGGAGTCTCTGGAGCACCGGGCCGCCCGTCAGGATCCGTTGCTCCATCGACACCAGGCCTAGCTCATCTCCTCTGGTGAACAGCAGCATGGTATGCTTCCACACTTCTTTTCCGAGCGGCTGCAGGTGCTCCTCTATCTCACCGACGTAGTCCTCCGTTACTGAGGCGCAGGATCGCACCACCAGGAGCACAGCGTGGGGACCAGAAGGACAAAGGGAAACGCTCCGCAAAGTCTCTCTCCTCACCCAGTTGGGGGTGCTGTTGAGCGGGTAGTACCACTCCCATCCAGGGGTGTCCACCACCGTGACTTTTCTCGCCGCAACATCAGCTCGTCTTTTCACACACTCTTCCGTGGGCTTCCCGCTCTCGAAGCCTCCAACGCCTCCTAGAATAGTGTTGCCTGCCGCGCTCTTTCCTGCCCCCTTTCTGCCCAGGAGGACCAGTCTGAGTTCTGACAGAGCAGGAGGGTCGCTGTGGGAGGAAGGAGGGTGCTGCGAGGCCATGGCGACCTGCAGACTGTCATCTGTGAAGAAAGGGAGAAGTACTTCCTCAGTGCACCGAACCGGATAATCTGAATGACACGAAACACAGAAGTGTGGCAGCAATCAGTCATAAAGCCGCATTTCAAAATGTATTTTTCATTGTTTGACCTCAGAAGACTAACTTGATTGTTATTTGCAATTGAAATATCATGTAAGGCTTAAAGATTAAACCACATTTGCTATCAGCATTCACTTCACTTTCACACCAAAATGTCTCTGTACAAGCTTATTTCAGATGTACAGTATAATACTTGAAAAAACAAACAATAAAAGACCTCCACAGTAAACTCACCACCATTCGTGACGATGTCCAGACTGCTCTTATCTGACGTGTCCATCACTTCTCCGTCCACTTGTCCTTCCTCTTCCTCTTTTTCGCTTCCTGTGCGACTTTTACAGGAAGTCTTTCTTCAGCACCATTGTGAAAGAAAAGAGAAACACTTTGGTCGTTTGATGAATCCAAAATGAGGCTTTGCGCTGCACAAACCGAGCAGAGACAGAAGATGGGGGAGTTGTCGTGTCACGTGGCCCACCTGTGGTTTTCTAGCGTCTTCTCATTCAACACGACAGGAAGTGAAGGGATGGCACGATGAGCTTCTGTTACACGCCGCGCAAGACACATTAATGCACGAATGCATGCTGCACACATTTCTAAGGAGTCATTCCCGTATGAACATTTTGTGGAGCATGTATGTGCATGCTAAAGCACACATGCAGGATTCACGATGAGAGCTGCAGGCGCTGTCCTGCGGTGAATGTGTGGCACTTCTGTTTCCTTCAACCACAAGCAAAAAGGAGCGCACTCGCCCCTGTGGTAACAATTTCCTGCCTCGAATCATGTTGTCAAAATGCCTTCAGGGGCTAAAGTGAGCACACAGCACAGGAAGTTAACACATTGTGAAATAAAGCAAGTAAAAATTCTCCTCTCATGATCCCTCAATGACAAAAATACTAAGTTTAAAGGTTTATTCTTGACTTTGGAATCAGGAAATAGCTAAATAATCCAACCACAAGGTCCATTTTGCAATTGTTCTGGAGCATTCAAACATGATCTTCATTAAACTAAATAAGCATGACTCCCAGACACTGAGAACAAGTTCAAAACCAGAGGATAGATCAGGCGGGCAACAGGTAAGCAGTCAGATCTGGCACACAGTCCAAACGGCCGGGCAGGGATCCAGACAAAAGGCTGGAAGCTGGAATCTACAGCTGTGGTGGCACAATAGACAATTTGGCAGGGCGTTGGGTGGAAATGGGCTGTTATTTATTCTGAGAGGATAATTGGGGAAAGAGGAGCAGGTGACTGGGATTGGCAGGGACACAGTGAGGGTGGCTGCAGGTGAGGCAGGCTGGAAATGGGCAGATGATGTGTAGAGAGGAGCTCAGTGTTGTCAGATGCTGCGACAGTTTATTGCGTGATGTGATTTCAAAGGTCAGGAATTCACTTTTAAACTAAACTTTTAAGCATGTGTCATGTTTTGCTTCTCACTTCCTCCCTTTGTCCTTTTCCCGCCTTTTTCCTGTTTACCTGTGTTTTATTTGTTAATTAATCCCTGTCATGTTGAGCCTCCGTTTTTCTCTTATTCTCTGTCAGTTTGTCTGTTGTTGTCATGCGTCTCCTGCGTTCCTGTTCTTCATGTCCCTCATTTCGAGTGTGTTCCCAGTGCTTCCTTGGTTTGTTCCTTTTTTTTTTGTTTTTGTAATTTTTGGACTTTTTAATCCTAAAATTTTCCTACCGCCTTCTGTTTTTGTTTTACTTTAGTTGCCAACCTTTTTTACGACTTCCTTTTATACTTTTTTTTTAAGCTTTGTTATTAAAGCTCACCTTTTGTTCTTGTACCTGCCTCCCTCATCCTGTCTTGCATTTAGGCCCCTTTTTGTGATAACCTTAACATAAAGTGTGTTATAAACCATAATAAATCCTTATAAATGGTTCGTAAGAGGGGTTAAAGCAAAATGCTACCCATGATCTCTTGTTTTCTGTTCTGAGTCTCCCTCGCAGTTTGTGTTTTTATGCAAACATGAGCTATTTTTCATCCCTCTATAACAGTCGTCGTATTGTGTGAAGAGCCAGTATCGTTTCATCATGCCTGCTGTCACTGCGCCCTGGCTGTGTGATGTCCCTGGCTGCATACATGGTACATGTTCTCATGTCCAGTCCAGTCACATGAAAACACACACTCGCACACGCATTAGATCACGTCCTTTATGATTCACCTTTTCCTTCAGCACCCGTCAGGGTTAATAAAAACAAACCATGTTTATGGAAAGGACTGAATCAGCCGTATTGATTTGGCGCCATTAACCCGAGCAGAGTTGTTTTGAGGTCTGTTAAGTGTTCGGTGGATATTACCATGATGGATGCCTTTTCACATGTGTGCTGCTTTTTGTAAATGTCAAATGAATTACTTTTTATTGGACTCCCTGCTGTAGCAGCAGCAGCAGCAGCAGCACTTCCCTCCAAACACGAGGCTGCCTGCCATCTAAAAGACTCCATATCATGAATAAAAAACAGCCCAGAAAATGCCACCATCAACGCTGAAGCTCCCAGTTTTTAATGCAACATATAAATTTGCAATGGCATTTGCTGATTAGTTTACCCCTGAAATTAACTGGTCAATCAAGAAGATAAGTGCTTGTGGTGGAAATAGGAAAGCCCAGACACATACAGCACAGTGCTCCCTCTGTAATTGGATTCTGCTGCTGATATTTTTAGCTTTGCTTTCACAACTGTCGCTGACTTGAAAGTTGGGCATCCGATGAAGTTTCTCGAAACATAAATTTGAAATGAAACTGTTTTCTGTGCCCATGTTTTTGGAAAGCGCTGATGGAAATTCCTTCTCATGGTGGCAGCAGATGATTTAACGAGTGGATCAAAAACATCTTGTGCATAAGCATTGTGGTGACTCGAGCCACGCATCAACAGTTGCTGGAGTCATTTCATGCTCTTTAAAACCCTTCAACACAGTGTCGGTGCCAGTGTGGAAAATAAGACTGTGTACGACACATGCTAGAGTGAAAGCAGAAAGAGGTGTTATGAGTAAAACAGTAGTATCAGAGGAAGTACTTGAGGAGTGAGAGAGCCACAGTAAAGTAGTGTAGCGGATGGCGTAACAGAAGTGCTCACAGTTAAAGTGATATTGACATGTTGAAGTATTACAGTACAGGAAGCAGTAGTTGTTGTTGAACTTCTACAACCAGATTTGAGCTGATTGTGGCTCATTGTTGGCACATCTGGCTGTGTTCTGGCACCAGAAGCTGTGAGCCAACAACCCCAAAATAAAGCCTTTTAGCTAGATTAGTTAAAGGGATCATGTGCGGCTTTGACCACTAGTAGTGCTGTAGAGTAAAGTTTTTCATTGGTAAGTCCCTGTTTGTGTTTTTTTATTCAACTGTTTCTCTGATTGGGCCAAGAAATGTTGGATCATCAAAAGAAAAAAAGTTTTGAAATTCAAAGATATTAAATGAGAAAGCTTTTTAGGTCTCAATGTTAATAAAATGAAAATGTGGAAACAGACAGGTCGGATATGTATCCCACGAGAGTAATATCTTTCATTTCGGTGCCCATGTAAACGGGTTAGCGCAGACACATGGCCGGCGTGAGTAGCGCAACTCGCAGGGATCGCAGTCGGATACACGCGCGGTTCTACGCAAGAGGTATAGCGCGTTCCACAACAGGTATCAATATGTATCATAAATCACTTCCTGTCCTCCATTTGCAGCTTGCACCAAAGCAACAGAAATGTAGTTACATCATGTGCAAACAAGCTATTCCAGTTTACCACAGGCCAACTTTAGGCCATCCTAAATCAGACCAGGGCGCTATTCTGGTCTATTCCAGTCTTTCATCAAGAATCCAGCAAACAATCGCTTATTAATGAAACCCCAATTGTAAATAACCTGCCGGGAATGACCAAATGAACCGAGACACGCAGGCTGCAATGAGGTGACCACAACAGTCAGGTGTGGCTTAACTTCCAGAATCGCCCCTTTATTTATAACAGAACCCAAAAGGAGAGGAAGAGGACAGAACACACCACAGCTGGGAAGCCAGCGGTGGAGCAGTGGGAGTGTCCTACCTGTGTAAAGATAACATGAACCAGAACCAACACCTCAAATTAAAAAGCATCCCACTGGTAAGCATGCCACAAACCACATTGGAGTGAGTGGACTCCCGGCACTCCGACCACACCTGTGACATCTAGAAACAGGACAGACAGAATTAAAACTTATTCTAATCAGCCCTGAAATAAAATAAAAGAAACAGTTTTAAAATAGACATCAATCAGAGCTTTTCTTGGGAGCAAACTAGGCTCTGTTACAACTTCGGTACAAAACAAACATGAATTATAAGTGATGCTAAATGAATACATTTACGTACCTGACAGTAAAAGTCACGGCAAGCCCTGTTTTTACAATAGCGTACCATGAAATGCTAACATGTGAAGCAGTTATACTGTTTACCATGATCACCAGCTCAGTTGAGCATATTAGCATTATAAAGTACAGCTGAGAATGATCAGCATGAGGTTGGTGCTGCACAAATTGGTTGGATGGTTGTGCCAGATGGTCTGTTGCATAGAAGCGTCTTGGAAATCGTTCTTGGAAACTGAAAAGGGCATGAACTTTCAAAAAGATCCAATGCAGCAGATTGGACGAACGGTCTGTCTATCTTTGTCTCACATCACAGGCTACATTCAACCAACCAATCGTTGGGTGAGAGAAGAGCGAAAACATATTTCCCAAGTGGAACAACCTTGAATTTCTTTGCTCTTCTTTCAGCAGCATCTACGCCAACCTCTTCAGCCGTCGCCATTGTTATTTTCAGATTAACGGTTGGTTCTCTGGCTGGTCGTCACACATGAATTACACCTGTAGCTGCCAGCAGTTCCTCAACGGACGCTGATTGGCCACAAGTGCAGAGCATGAAGCCTGGTGAGATGGATTCACAAGATCACAAGATCCGAATCTGGGGGCCGTGAATGTCTGTTCAAAGTGGTGGATCGCTTGCATGGCTAATAAAAATACAGTAAAAAATACAAAAAACATTATAATTAATCATTCTCCTTATTACAGGCATGTCCAAACTATTCCACAAAGGGCCGTGTGGCTGCAGGTTTTCTTTTCAACCAAGCAGCAGCACACCAGACCTGACTCATTTAATCAACTGACCTCGGTCTTCAGAAAGTTGATTGGTCAAACTGTGTGCTCTTGGCGGGTCGGAACAAAAACCTGCAGCCACACGGCCCTTAGTGGAATAGTTTGGACATGCCTGCCTTATTACATCAAAGCTGCATGTAGATCAAACATCTGACAGCTGCCAGGCTCAAACATCAGTTTATCTCTCTGAGCTCCATCCAGCTGTGGGTTGAACAGAGACGGTAGATTCCACATCCTGCTCCCAAGTTGGACTGACCACTTACACAACACTGTTTCCCTCAAAGGTCTCTCACACACACCCACACACACACACACACACACGGATAGCTCTTCCTACCTCCTGAGGGTATTTAAGCAGGAGCAGAAGTCTCATAAGTCGGAGAAGCAGCAGCAGCAGCAGCAGCAGACCGACTCCAACCGACAGCAGCTTCACTCCAGCATCATCTGAGGTTCCACCACTCTGCATTCAGACTGACTTTACAGGTATGACCCACATTTATGGGTACAAAATTCCTCAGGAGCTTGGTAACTTAGTTTTGTTTATACCATCCAGATGTGAAGATGGTAGTGATTTTAATGACACATCTGAGAGTAATTTAAAATGTTCTGCAGTTGTTGAGTAATCCTGAGATCATTTGGTTAAACAAACTCTAAATAATTCAGAACAAAGCCTGTCGTACTTCACTGTATGGCATGCAACTTTGAGGAGTTTGACTGAATCATTACATTATTTCTGTCTTCTAAAATTTGATTCTTGAGTGAATAATCTCCACTCATCCTTATAATCCAGGTTATTACCTTCATATCTTACTTATATAGTTGTAGTAGTAGTATTAGAAACACAACTCCTCTCCTTCCTCTTCAACTGTTCAAATATATGTTTTTTATATAATGCATGCAGATTTTTGTCCTCTTAACTGGAGTTGTGTGCTCCACAGGAGTTTAATGGTGAGGCTCAGTTATGTTGTTAAACTTGTGTGGAGGTGTTTTTTTTCTCCTGTGTCAGCATTTGCCAAAGTTGTGTTAAACACGTGTGTGTGTGTGTGTGTGTGTGAGCGTGCACCAAGTGTCGCAGACATGGGAGTGTTTTAGGTCACTGTTATAACGTGGTGTGACCTATGAAGCAAGCAAATGTATATTCAGTCAAATCCTGGACCTGAGTAGTTTGGATTTCTATCCTCAAGTTTACAAATGGAAACATCGTACTCTGTATTGTGCAAGTCCACTATAATTATCTTGGAGCTACTTAAGCAATTCAATCTTTTACAGAACATAGTCTTAAATTAACTAAATTCTAAACAACTATTACATTAATACACTGCTTCTATTCTAGTGCACCTGTTATAATCCCCCAATATTAATTACATGATTCTGTGAAAAGGAAACTTGTGTATTTTCAAGATCTGTATTAATCGAGTAAATTATGTAAATACTTGTTCCACCACCTTACATACACATTAATGTTGACTTTATCCAACATGAATCTTGCAAGTTACTCTGAAACGTACTAATCGTTAAACATATGACATATGATTTATGGGATTTATCAAGTGCTGTCACAGTGCTAAAACAAGATCTGGTGCTTTGTCTCAGTAAAAGTAGCAATGAAATAATGCAAAAAGTACTCAATAACAAGTCAAGGTCCTGCATTTAAACTCCCACTTTTAAAAGTACAGAAGTAGGGATCAACATGTTTGTTAAGTATAAGAATAAGAGTATGTGTATTACAGAAAATCTAAATTTATATATACATTTTGGACTTTTCTCTACGCTTTTATGTGCGAAATATTAAAGAGATTTACCAAGTTTAGAGGAAAAATCACTCTTTGGTGGAACTGCTAACAACTTGTGTAAAAATATGTAAAATATCAATCTCAAAAGTGAGACAAATAAATGCAGTAGAGTAAAAACTTCTTACGAAAATGAGGTGAAGTTGAAGTACAGCATAGACTAAAATACAAACACTTGCAAAAAAAAATATATTTAAAGCAACATTATGTAGCAATTTGTGTGATCACCCCCCCCTCCGCAGATTCAACACCAGTGTCGTTAACACAAATCCCAGGTCTGTAACAGTTTGTCAGACGTGATGTAGGAGCTGACTACAGATCAAACTACAGACCCTCTCAATAAAGTTACATCATGCAAAAACAAGTGATGGTGGGGGTGGAGTGGCTGAGACAGAGACACCATTCACCCTAATACAAGACACTGTACCATCAAAGAGATCTTGAAGCTGTTATTTTAAGGCGAAAAAGTTAAATAATGTTCCTTTAAGTACAGTTGAGGAAACTGTCTGTCTGTCTGCCCGTGTTTCCCTCAGCCTGTCTGCAGTAGTTATGAGCCTGTCTATCTGTGCTGATGGTGCTTACAGTGAAAACAGAGCTCTCACTGTGTTAAACGATGACTCATGCAGCCAAACGTCGTCCCAAACTTACAGACCTCGTCTGGCTACGCGCCCACATTATGCAACAGTGAGCAGCCTTATTCTCCGCCAGGTGTTTGCACCTCAAACCTGACACTCTGTGCAGCCTGCGAGCATCGTATGTAAACAGCTGTTGTGTGTTTAATGGTTAAATCAGCCTGACCACGCGCTTACGTAATCGTCATGCCAGTAACTTCGTGTCTACTCGGGATCTGGAAGCAGGTTTCAGGTAGACCCCATGTGGACCGAGGGGGTGATGTAATTTTCGTTCTGTTTCATGTTTTGTGGATTTTATGAGTCATTCTGAAAACACTGACAAACTTTGTTTACATCAAGTTGATGTGTTCACACCCAGGGATAAGTTTGAACCTGCTCGTGGTCAGTTGGGCCTTTAATTACTTGGTTAACCATGGAGTACAGCTTAGTTTTTTATCAGTTTTTCTCACAGCTGTTAAGTTTTTGGTCCATAAAGTGTCAAAGAAATAGTGAAAATGTTCAAGGTGAAGTCTTAAGATTACTTGTTTTGTCCGGTCAACAGTCCAACACCAAATTATATCTGATTTACTGACATAAAGAGACCAAGAAAAATAGCAAATATTCATATAAAACCACAACACTGTGTCCGCAACTTGCAAAAGCAGCCAATAGAAGTGATGTATTTTCTTTTTATGCTGCTGTCATTACTGCACATACTTTTAATTCTACTTTCTCTACCACTACTATTAACATTAGTGCTCCAAAATCCATACTTTCATCCATACTGTTGACTTTTGGCTGTTAGTTATCACAACAACTTACATAATGTTGCCTTAAGTGCTTTAAAGTGTTGTAGAGTACAATCTACTTAATCAAGTACAAAATTAACACTAATTAACTGACTTTTCTGACTATCCAAACACTCACAGGTGGAGTGGGAACTCAAGGATGAAACAGCTGGTTTTCAGGTCCAAAGTGTTCATTCAAACAGCAGGATACATGCAGTGAGCTCTCCCGGGAGGAACTGACTTCTGTTTCTGTTTCTCCTGCTTATATACAGTTCTGACCCATGGGTTTCCACACCCATGGAACCACCTTCTTTTCTTGTGAATAATGACATAATCCACTATTAAAAATACTTTCTACATCTTACCGGTGGAAAACTACCTAAAACTTCCTTAAAAAAGATGCCAGACACCCCGCTCTTGGCCCCCTCCCATCTTGGGGCATTGGTTGTCTCGTGGCAACCACTGTCTTTTATTTATCTTGTTCACAGCTCATACATTATACAGTTAAGTGCTTTTTTGGCAAGTCTGTATATACAAGTTTTACTTTGTCTGACCACGGGCTACTGTAGGTCTAGCAGGTGCTTTCCAATTGCTGAACAAGCATCATTAGTCCTTTCTTAATAAAGGCATGATTTCATGTGTTACTTAAGGTCAGATTTTTATACACTACAGTGTGGGGCTTGATTGCAATTAGACTCAAAATAATCTGAATAAATAAAGGAATAAGCTAAACGATGACAGAGAATATTGATTTGAAGGTAACTTAAAACAATCAGAAGGAGACCATTGCATTAAAATGTTATTACCAACTTCCTGAGATAGAAAAGGGCCAATTAAAAGGACCAGAGCTTCAGAGTTATTAATTTGATCTACAAGGAACAGGATAATAGACAATATGGTTTGTATCAGTAAATGCATTTCAAAAAAAATTCATACCAGTGAAATGATGAATAATTACATTAAAGAAGACCCCAGTAAGACTAACTGTGGTTTCGCTGCATGCTCTGTTTTAAATCTTGTTTCTTTCTCTGTGACCACAAACACAAAATATTTGTGAAGTGAAAATAAATCACCAAACACTAAAAGTGTCTGTCTATACCAGAAACATTCAGGGAGACTTCCCTTCACCCAACCCACAACGACACATGGAGACCACTTCCATGTGTGTTTCATTACTCGCAGGCTTCGATATCTTCCCGTGCTTTGCTTTAAAAATCTTCCCCTTCTTTCATAAAAGGGACAAGGACAGACACTCTCTCACACACACACACACACAGAACACACACACATACTCAAGCATGCTTCCAGTTTTTCCACAGATGTAAAGCAGATGGGTTTGAGAACAGCTCGCCCAGCATGATGGGAATTCAGCTCTACATGCTGCATGGATGACGAACTTTAATGAGCATATTTTCTGAAATCTGAAGTCATTAAGTTATTTCAGATTTATTCAGTCTACTGCAGGAATAATGTGTTTTCTTTACCCTCCACTCTCCTCCTTCCAGTCTTGCGACAGAACATCCACCCTGAACACCGCCATGTCCGATCAAAGTACCACCCCGACTCCCTCTACTGCCCCCCCCATTCCCTCCGGACCCCCTCCGAAGGTGACGAACCGCGGCCGCACCGCAATTCCCATCGCCAGCGCCAACTCTGACACCACAGAGGTACCTGAGTTTGAGCCCTTTGGTGCACCGGGCCCGAGAGGATTTCCACCTCTGACTGGTGAGAGATCACACTGTATAAACATTAGAAAGAAACCGTAATGGAGTCAGAAAATCTGTTATCTGTTTTTATCTGTCTGTCTATTTTCAAGTTTATTCAACTTAATATTTCTAGTTTGTATTTTCAGACCACATCAGAACTTCCAACTTTGAGTTTCTCTGACTTAAGTCTAGTTGCAAACCAACAGAGCTCATGTGGAAACACGGTGGGCGGTGCCTGCTCAGGCCTGTCAGAGCTGACCAATCAGAGCATACTTGGCTTTTTTTTGGGGGGGGGGCTTAAAGAGACAGGAGCTGAAACAGAGTGTTCAGACAGAGGGGGAATAAAGCTGCTGCAGTTATTGACCATATGAGAATAATAAATGTGTTTTTTGAACATTAAAGCATGTGAACATTTTCGAGTTGACCCCCAAAATAAAAGTTTGAACCTGGAAATGAGCATAAGATGGGACATTTACATTAGGTTTTAAAGAAACGTCCCAGCATGCATTGTTTGAAAGTCTTAAGAAACATACTCAGTGTAAACTGTTGTTTGGTTGTTTCTTCATATAGTAACAAAAATAATTAAGGTGACTTAATTCAGTCCCTATGCACCCTCATGGACCCTCATGGACCCTCTAGAAGGCATTATAAAACATGTCAATTGATCGTCCACATGATAAATAAAACTTTCTTTGACCATGAAGCCGAATGTACGAGCATTATGCGAAGTTTATGAAGTTTCTCCTAACACAACAAATCTACTTAAATTATGCTCCTGTTTATACAAAGTAGGGTATAAGATGCATTTCTCATGATGGCAGAATTGAAGCGCAGGAGACAGATCTCAGAGTGCGTCTTTGTTAAAAAAAGATAAAGTCTCATTCCCGACAGTGACACAGTTTCCAGTAGGTTCTTGCACATGACTGACACATGAATGACGTCCAGACGGGATAAATTCTGCTGACTTCCTGCAGTCTGTCGCCACAGTCCACCCTGTAATGTTGTCAAAGAGCTGCGCAGTGGTAGATATCAATATGTGACAGGAATTTTAATAATGCAGTGACTGGAAGAAATTAGTGGTTAAAGGGCGATTTACTGCAAGTTCACATCACTGAGGTTTTTGGTAAGTTTTTTAAACAGGCAGCCTGTCCATCAAAATCTCATAGATATTCATCGACATGTTTTTTCAACACATCCCGCTGTCTTTCTATCCATTCAGAGTTTCTTGACATCTTGGACGTGGACATGATGCGGAGTCCGAGTGAGATCAACAAGACCCAACACCACACCACGTTTTACAACTCTGACTCTCTCATCGTCCGTCGAGGACAAGAGTTCCAGGTCAAGATCACCTTCAACCGCCCCTACAAACCTGCTAGCGACAAGTTCGCTGTGGAGTTTGTCATCGGTGAGCCTAAATGGTCTTAAAAAGTGATATTTGCCACCTTGCAGTAGTTCTGGATAAAGTGGTCAGTCAAGATCATGTTCTTCGTGTAGGGAAGCTAGTTGATGCCAAGATTGGATACAAATTTTAATTATGTCTAAATAAATGTAGCTTTTCATCTGAAAATTAAGAGAAACATTTCCTTCCTTCATTATCATATTGAGCCGTTGTTGAAATTGGCTTCCTGGAGATTGTATTTTTAAAAACAAAAGCTTTTAGTATTTAAAGTGTATGAGTCCAAAGTTTTAAACTGCAGGTTCACGTAGCATTGGATGCTTTACATTTCTCAGGATAATTTGGGAAGGGCATGACTGTCAATAGCCCTAAGTGTCAAATCTGCCAATGCTCCCTGTTCACCCAGGCTCCAGCCCTCAGTACAGCAAAGGCACCTATATGCCCGTCTTCCCCACCCAGGAGCGTCAGAGCTCCTGGGCAGGCCGTGTCACAAACACCTCCGAGAATACCGTCACCATGGGCGTCACTCCTACGCCAGACTGCATTGTGGGGAAGTACCACATGTACGTTGCTGTGGTGACACCCTTTGGCATCCGTAGAACAAGAAAGGATGACAGCCGAAACCTCTACATCCTCTTCAACCCCTGGGCAACAGGTCGGTTTAGGCTCCTAGATAACAAACAGCTTCTCTGTAACATGTTATCTCACTTTCATCCTGATAAATTCCACATGTCTTGCTGTCGTTCCTCAGCTGATGCCGTCTTTCTGGATGATGCGACTGAGAGGCAGGAGTGCGTGATGAATGAGATGGGGATCATCTACCACGGTGCATATGACGACATCGCTGAAAGAGACTGGAACTACGGACAGGTAGTAGAACGACCGTAGAATTCAAGACTGAGTTTCAAAGATTTTTTTTTTTTTTTTACTTGAGCTTTTCTTCACCTAGTTTAACTATGGAGTCCTGGATGCCTGTCTGTATATCATGGACAAGGCTGCCATGCCCATCACTAACAGAGGAGACCCCATCAAGGTGACCAGAAAGGCCTCTGCTATGGTGAGAGAGTATTTATGGATCCTCTAAAACACAGTTGGTTTTCACATGAGGCTTCCATGAGATACAACAGCTACAGCACATTTCAAAAACTGAAACATAGTGGTTGTCAAGTGAACCCAAGGTGCACCTCATTGCTTCATAGGAATGCGTGTCAAAAATCTGCTCTTTGTTGCACTCAGCTGAACTCCCGCGATGATGAAGGCGTGCTGGTGGGGAACTGGACCGGTGACTACACATACGGGGTGGCGCCAACTTCCTGGACTGGTAGCACTGAAATCCTGCTCAGCTACGCCACCAGCAAGATGCCTGTCTGCTACGCTCAGTGCTGGGTCTACGCCGCCGTGTTCAACACCTGTGAGATCTTGTTCGAATACCAGTTGCACTTTTAAAAAAAAACCTTCTAAATATGTAAAAATATCCAATTTCCTTTCATTCCTTTGGTCAAAGAGATATGAATGGAAGTATAGAGGCACCTTTTCTTCGATACTTTGGCTCTGTTGATTCAGTTGAGAACCTTCTATTCGAGTCTATTCACTCATGATCTCTGCCATTGCTTGTCCATCTAGTCCTGCGTTGTCTGGGCATCCCATCGCGAGTTGTCACCAACTACTATTCTGCTCATGACAACGATGGAAACCTGAAAACGGACATCATCCTGCATGACAACGGCAGGATCGACCGCAATCGCACCAAAGATTCTATCTGGTAACACATTTTCAGAACAAACGTGAAGATATCGCATAAAAAAAATCACATTTGCTGGACATGTTCAGTAACCTTTTTGATTTAAATGATCCCATTATGTTGTTTTTTTTACATAGAACCAGTAATCCAGTAATCATAGTAAAGCTATCAGGTTCAGATCCGCTATAGGCTGCAGCAGTTAGTCTGCACTATGGTTACCAGTATGGAGGAGTGACAATTTTAAGGCCTCGATTAGCCACGCACAAGTTTAATTAAGCACGAACAGGAGTTTTATTAGACTTATCGCTCTAATGATATATAAAAGAATGTCTGTCATTGCCAGGAACTATCACTGCTGGAATGAGTGCTACATGTCCAGACCAGACCTCCCAGCTGGCTTTGGAGGCTGGCAAGTTGTGGATGCAACACCGCAGGAGACCAGCGATGGTAAAGAACAATGTCATGAAATAGGTGTAGCTTTATAACGACAAGTCAAGACTGCTTTATATTATATTTAAAAAATGCAATGCAGTAAATGGACCACTGTTTTGTGTTCTGAGTGTGGATAAAAGTAAATACACTGGACTGACATTTATCTCCATACTTCCTCCCTTTATCCATCAAGGCATGTACAGATGTGGTCCTGCGTCAGTCCAGGCCATCAAACATGGACAGATGTGCTACCCATTTGATGCCGCCTTTGTGTTTGCTGAGGTGAGTCTTAAAGAGTTATTTCAGTGTTTCTCCGACAATCTATTATTCACGCAGTATTTCATTTTCTATGTTAGGGCTCCTGTCGAAAGATCAGCTTAGGTTATTTCCTCACTGGTGTTTCTGGATTATCTGTCTTTCTCTCCACAGGTCAACAGCGATGTGGTGTTTTACTCCCGGAGTAAAGAAGGTACCATGGAGCCGGTCAAGGTGAACCAGACTCATGTAGGCCGCATGGTTTTGACCAAAGCTCCAGGAGACGTGACTCGCCGAGACATCACTGATCAGTACAAGTTTCCTGAGGGTCAGTGAATGCATCCGTCACAAATCAATCATATCAATCATCATAGTGTTTTAAAATTGCACATAGCTATTTTCTCTGCTGCAGCTTCAGTTTATACAGTGTTGCATGAAATTCTCTGAATGTATTTTTAAGAACTGTCAATAAATCAGCCCAAAAATGCTGAGAGAATAGAAATGCTAGAAACGTTCTCATGTTGGTTCAACGGTGTTGTATAAAAACAGAAAAACTAAAACACATTATACGGCTTCATTTTTTACTGTGATGGATTATCTTGTACAAGCAGTCCCTAAAACAATGCTAAGCACGTTTGTTTTTCATATTCTGCAACAATGCCAGGTTCAGAGTTCATTTGGCATGACGATGGCTGAGTTTGGCCCAGCTGGCTGCGTTCTGGCACCAGAGGGCCAGCCATGTGCCCCGATGTGTCTGCCAGATTTGGCAAGGTTGTAAATCACATCCAATTGGCATCATTTTGGCTTGGTTTGGGTCAAAGATGGCACATGGAAAAGGTCCAGGGTACTTGGGCCAATTGTGGGGCTTTGATTACCGCAAACTTGGCATGCAGACAGTTATGGGCCTCATTTCAGAAAATCCTTTCCTCTGATTACAGAAGGAATTTATAAACTCATGGCTGTAACCTCAGAGTCCTTTTCTTATCTTATCGTATCTTATCTTAATCGGCACTCAACCTGTCATACTTGTATCTGTGTTTAGAACATACACAAGATTGCGTGTATCCATGACAATACCTATCTCACTTAACTTATTTAGCTTGCTATAATGGGCAAGTAAAGACAAGCATTAAATTTAAGCTCAATTAGCTAGCTTGGCTAGCTTTGCCAACAGTGTAGCCTGTTGGAGAAGCTAACACCAATGTTGCGATCTCAAATAGGCTAGGATAATTGTAAATGTCATCCTAAATTGAGATTAGATAGCTTGTCAGACCCAAGAAGTTTCTGTAATGAGGTGAAGGCAAAAACTAGTTGACAAACATTTTTGATTGTTTGAATGAAATCTATAAACACAAAACACTAAAACAATACAAATCAATCATCCAATCCAGGCAGCAAGGAGGAGCGGACCGTTCTGGAAAAAGCAGAAGAGTTCGGCTGTCAACGTGAGAAGTCCAACCCTCCTGATGCTGACGTGGACTTGGTCCTGCCCACCCTGGAGGTCACCGTGGGTGACGATTTCGAGCTGAGCCTGGAGTTCATAAACCGCAGCGATCAGCGCCGCGTCGTGGACATCTACATCAGCGGGAGCGTGGTGTATTACACCGGAGTCACCAGCACCGAGTTCCTGTTCAGGGATCCCACAGTGACAATTGGCCCCAACAAAAGTGAGGGAGATGTTTATTCATTTCCTGTTATCATTATCACATTAAAACCCTTGGGACCAACACAAAAAGACTAATATTAAAACTTTTTTCCATTGACCATATTAATTCAACAACCAACAATGTTCAAACTTTTACTTTTCTAAGATGTGCTTTGAATCATGAAAATAAAAAAAGAATAATTGAAAAAGGTCAAAGTCAGAGAGAGCAGTGTTGTATCTTTGTGTTCTTCAGGTGTGAAGGAGGTGGTGGTGGTCGAGTCAAAGAACTACATGAAGCATCTAGTGGAACAGGCCAACCTCAATTTTATTGCCACTGGGAAGGTCAAGGAGACGGGCCAGATCGTCACCGCCATGAAAGTCGTCACCCTGCACAACCCCAAACTCTCCGTCGAGGTCTGACATCATGCTTGCTTTTATTCTATCCCACACAGTGAATATAAAATGTGTTGATAACAGCTTTTTGGTGCATAAGATGCAAAAACTCCAAATATTTTTTTGGCAATGCTACTACAAGTCTTTTTATTCAATTATAACAATCACCGTTTAGTTAATGAAAAGAGCCTTTATTCAGTGGATTTGTCTTTATCTTTTTAACGGTGTTTGTCTTTTGGGAACATCAGTTGTCTGGCGGAGCCAGAGTGAGTGAAGAGATGATGGCAACTGTCGAATTTACAAACCCTTTCACTTTCGGCCTGGAGGGCGTCTACATTCGCATGGAAGGGCCCGGACTCATGATGCCCAAGTCCAAATATTACAGGTGAGCTCTGTACAGATGAAATAGGCATGTGTGTGGGTCTCATCTTCATCTTTGACTCATGTAATAAGTCAGTTTGTTGGGCTGTTAAATACTAAAGGTGATCATAAAAATCAGCTATAAGTAAACCAAGTTTTCAATATGTTATAGCTTTTATTCATCTGTTCATATCTTAGAAAAGCAGTAACTGCAGGTTTAAGCGTGCGATTTTCACCCTCATAATAAACTGTTACTGTTCCCTGATTCAATATTTCTTGATTGTCTTTGACTATATTTGAAATTTCACCAAAAATATGCCAAATCCTTCTGACATCTGACTTTGCCCTTGCTGCTTTCAGTCTGATCCCAGCAGGCTCCACCCTGACCTGGACTGAGTATTTCAGTCCGCTGAGGGCTGGCAGCACCAGAGTGATGGTTACGCTGGACTGTCCTGCTCTGAGACAGGTCCGAGGCCAGGCTTCTGTCACCATCCAGCCCTGAGGACCACGGCAGGATCACTGACAGCCAACGACATTCAGCTCAGATATAAACCTATAACATAGTTACAAATCTGTATGCTCACAACAGTTTAACATCTGTAGCTTCAGCATTTATGATTACTAAAGTGATAGTTTTAGGCTATGGAGGACCGACCCTGAAAACAAATTACTAAATGAATAAATGACTGACGAAATTAATATTCCATTAAATGCATTAAGCACAATATAAGAAATTTTAATTTTAATTTTTCAAATAATTTCTATATTTTCTTTAACCTTTGTATTAATTCCCCTTATTTTTAAAAAAATGGGAATTACCTGTGAAAGTAAATGAATAGGAGGACGAAGGCAAATTAAATATCAGTTTGTGTCACATTTTATACATGTGTTAGTGCCTACATTTATTTTTAAAGTATAGTTTATTTAGTACATTTAATAGTATTTTAAAACCATCTATTTTTTTCTCTATCTTTTATTGATCTAGGCATTTCTTGTCCTCCATTTAAGTCAAAAATTACAAGTCAAAGTTGGTCCAGGTATTAAAAAATGTTAACGGATTTTAAGAAAGTATATTTTAGAAATAAAAATCTATAGCTTGCTCCTTCATTTTAAATCAAAAGCATGGCTGTTTTCCAAATACACTGACTCATTCTCTATCACTGACAGGTGTCCCGTCCCCCCACTGTTAACTTTCACATGTATGAAGTATGATGCCCTGCATTGTGGGATTGTTGGCAGAAGGCAGTGAACATGGTATAGATAACACTTTTATTGCTTCATTGGATTTTTTGACACTCAAACTGGCAGAGCGTAAAGACAGGGCTATATCGAGTAAAAAATGTAGGCATTACAGACACAATGTTTATTTTATGTTGATCAATTTATTGCCACCAGGAGGCAGAAATACATCCATTCCCTTACAACTCCAACAGAGAGCAAAATCGACCCGCCAGGGGGTTTTCTGGTGATTTGATGCAGTCATTTTAAATCTAAGTCACCCAACTCCTGAAAAAAATATCTAGGACATTATTTGTTATGAACATTCAATTGTATTCACCAGCTAGTGGCTGTCTTTCTCTGTCTGCTGCTTGGCAGGTAGTTAAGTGGATTCATTAGAGCTGAATTTCTTCAGAATGGCTTCCTGCAGCTTTTAGAAACAGGGTTGATTAGGGCAGTGAGACTGTAACCAAAACATTGAGCTAGAGAGCTACAAAGCTTAGTAGAATAGCTGCCTTGGTTGATAATGTTCTGTGATGCTGCGTTCCATTTGATATGCAAAATATTGATGAATGCAGCTTCAACTTGGATTTTTGATATGTAGCTACAGCTATTATACTGAAATATTAAAGTTTCTGCTTGACAACTGAGAAGAAGTCTTTCCACCTCTTTATATCAGTCTATAAAAACTGTTTCTACACTGTTTTCTTTGTACAAGATGCAAATGCAAATATCAACCAAATAAAAAATTCCCTATACTTTTGTTTTTCAAAATGACCAGAGACAGAGGTCCCCTTTCAGATGTGCCGAAATTAAGTGCCCTGTTGGCAATATTGACGTGAATGTGTGTGTGTGTGTGTGTGTGTGTGTGTGTGCGCGTGCGTGTCCGTATTTTTCTACAAACACAAAATCAAACAAAATTCAACACTGATGACAATGAATCATCTGATGATAACACAGTACATTATGTAATCTGAAAATAACATGCAACAGCAGAACAACATCATCCCTCGAGGGATTGCCAAAGCAGCTGAGCAGAAAACTGTCTGTATCCAATTAATGGAGCACTGTGTAGTTTTGGGGAAGAAATTTTAATCAGAAGAGAAAAGAGATCTTCATTACCTGATTATTATTATTTTTTTTATGTCTAAACAAACTAAATAAACAAACTGTCTTTGTTTTCATGACTGCATCTACAGAATGAACAAGTTGAACTTAAAGGACAACACAGTTTCATACTGTTTCAGTTTGTTTATATTTGGCAGACCCTGCCGCCTTTTCAGCTTCAAACAGCTTGTTTATTCAGTTATGGAAAAAAAAATCTGAGTTTTTTTATTATTACCTCATTAATAATGAAATAATACAATTCTGAGTTTGAATTTCTTCTCCAAAACTACATAGTGCCTGTGGAATAAAAAACATTATTGTATATTTCTCTTCATTATACTATGATACGTAACCCTCTGAAATACTGTTGCATACAAAAAAATACCCGCAGTACTGATAACTATAATCACTTCACATTTGTCTGTGTAACAAACATGTTACTGTTCCTAAATTCCCTAATCACAATACAGTTACTAATCAGACAATTACATCGTCACTTGTGTAACATAAATTTGTCAATTATCTGCATCATGGGTTGATAGAAAAAATAATTAAAGGTGCCTTTTTAACGCAGGGTGCACAACAGTCACCTGACGTGAGAGGATGCCTAAATGTGGACTTTCATCTAATAAAACACCGTCATCAAAAGCAATCTTTTCTGCCCCCGTCCTCCATCCTTACCATCTTCACTTGAAGGTGATGAGGTAGTCTGGGTACGCTTGGTTGTCATGGAACACAACATACATCGATGGGTTGTCTATTCTGTCCACCACACTGTCACAGCGGTCGTGGGGCCGACTGTTACTGCGAGGAGGAGGAACCTTCATGTCGCTGCTTCCCTGAGTGTAGACGCCAGTCAGGACTCGGGCTACAAACATTAACTGAGAACCATCAGCAGCTGGCTTCGAGAAATACAGTTGTGCTGAGTAGTTGGCGTTTACAGCAAAGTAGGTTCCATGACCGAAACTAATTGCTGGGAAATAAGAGGAAATGGGGAATTTAAAATGAGTCCTCAAATCTACAAAACGTCTTTCAAAGTCATCCATGTGATTGTTACACTTCACTAGTTAAAGGATTTAAATGGACGTGTAAAGAGAGAGGAGGAAGATCTTTACCGTTCTGTCCTGCAAAGCGCCTGTTGAACCCAGTTTTCATGATGGACTCACAGTTGTCCTGGGTCGTCCCGTGGTACAGAAGCTTTTCACGTGCTCCACCCTCCTGTCTTCTGTTATCAGAAATGTGCTTCTTTTGTACCTCGTAGGACTTACGCAGGTGAACGTTCTGCAGGCGCTTGATCTGTCAGGAAAATAACAAAACTAAGTAAAAAACGAGCTACCAGTATTACATCCGATGGATGGAAATATCCTCACTCCTTTCAACTGTACTGTGTTGATTACACGCTAAGAACACAGATATTGTGCAGTAACTCAATATGGAGACATGTGTAACAGATACCCTGATATAAAGTGGTTC
>OMLP01029450.1:14167-24577 GCA_900302685.1 Spondyliosoma cantharus | reverse complement strand
CAAGTGCAGCCTGAGCGCAGCGTCCCGGCTGCGACTTTTTCTCTCAGCCTCTTTGAAGAAGCAATGAGGAGCAGGCAGCCGTCGCCCCGCTGACTCCAGGACTGGTCTGGGATGCAGTGACAGCCGGGATCATATTTGTATATTTCTCGGGAAAACAAACAATACATTGCGGATTTGGCAGATCCATCAATCGGATGCAAGCAGGTAGGAAAGCCTTTGTCTCTCTGCGCAGTAACAACGATCTCTGATGGAGCCGTTGGGGGGAACACAGCGTTTCTGCACTTGTTTTATTTAATGGTTTAGTTAATATTTACATTTTTTTTTTTTTTTTTTTTTTTTTTAATCGATTTCTTTCAGTTTGGATTGTTGCTTCTTTTCTTTGTGGGGGTGCTTTTTTGTTGTTGTTGTTTTTAATTCAATTTTGCATCCGAAGTTATGCAAAATATTCCACATTTACATCAAAATTCTCGAAGCATTTTGATGATTATTAATCCAACTATTCTATCAGTGCTTCCTATTAATTATCCTTAAGAGACTGTTTGCATTGGTTTCCTTGGCATTAACAGACACTTCGTGCCTCCTTCTTTGCACACACAGTGGCTGTGCTTCTACAGATGTGCAATCACAGATGTTGTATTTCACATTTCTTTGGATGTCTATTTGAATAGGGCGTTTATTTGCGTTGCAATGCTAATAGCCATGCTTTTACTTTGGAAAGACAAAACACAGCTTGGACTTCTACTTTTTTGAGAAAAGAAAATGTGTCATAATCAAACATTTTTCTTTTTGTCACATGTTTTTCTTTTTGTGAATTTGTGAGGAAGAGGCTAAAATTGAATGAACTCACTCTTTTTAATAAACTTGGTGCTGAACTAGACAATAGGTGGTGACCCATGCCTACTGGGTTGCTGATGGACACTTGCTCCATAGCGCCACCCTTTGGTCATCCTGTCTCCTGGGTGTCTCTAGCAGCTCCTGTGACTCCCTCCGCTGAGGGGTGCAGAGGGCACAGCCTCTCGGTTCAGCTGACTGCAGTGGAAAATAGTTCAAATGAGCCCCTTCTGCGACCGAGAGCCATCATGGCAGCATATCAGTTTCCACTCTATGCTGAATAATTGCAGGCTTTCTTCTGGATTTGTGTTATGTCTGAGTCTGGTGGTGGGAGTGTGAAGCTGAACAGAAACTAAGGGTCATTTTTGTATTCTCATTTATTGAGACTGTTTTACAGCTCTTGCGGGCGTGTATTTTATTACCGTCTGTTTCGGGGCTGGTTAGATGTTGGCCACTGGGTTTGTTTTACTGGACACTGTGTGGTAAGCTCAAGCCAAACAGTCTCCTTTTGCAGTTTGACTCACGTAGATGACAGTGCACTCACTGGAACTTGGGAGTTTCAACTCAAACAGGAGATTTGGGGCGATGAAGCTTCGACGTGGTCCACAGGTGATGCTGTACATTCTCCCTCTCAGCTGAGTCTCCCGAGAGTCACGCCACACTAACACCTAATTGAAATGGAATGTGTGTCTGTGGACCCCCTGGCCAATCTTAAGGGCTTGTCAGCCCGTCTGTCACACATCATTTAGACCCCTCTCACAGCCAGAGTGGATGAAATCACTGTGGCTTTTCACTCTGGACTTCTGTTTGAGATTAAGCGTTGGATTCGCACTCCTGCAGCTATCCAAAAGATTTTCTCTCTCTCTCTGTGTGACTTCATCACCACAGCCATGCTGACGTAATAAAGCTCCCCACTCTGTAGTTAAGTGATGGTCTGCTGAATCTATTAAAACTGAATTGCTATTTCTTTATAGGGTTATCAGGATTGTTGGCAACGCCACACTCCTACAGTAGAGGTATGAACTAGCAGGCTGTCTGCAGCCTGCGTAGTCTCTGTGTTTGATGACATTTGTGTGCATGGACAAGGACTGGAGTGGAGCTGGGGAAACCAGATATGGTCATTACTGAAAGAGAAGGTTAACCATTGTGGCAAACCTCCAAGCCACTGTCTCAGCCCATTCAGAGGATCAGGGTTCATCCTCTGCCTCCTCGCTGCCCACAGCCTGCAGCAAGACTCAGAGGACATAAATCTCCTCTTAACCACACAGCTAATGTATCAACTCCAGAGACATGCTTTAAGATCTTTAGGAGATTTTATGCAGAGTGCTGTTTCTTTATGCAAACTTGAGCATTTTGAGGAATTGTGCTCCTTAAAAAAAACTGGACTGTCTTGACTGTGTTGCGTTGCCCCAGTCTCAGCTCTGGGCCTGTTGGAAGTCTCTGATATTGTGGGCTATACTGCCTCCTTGTGGCTATTAATGGATCTATGTTTATTTTTCATAGACTGAGAGGAGTCAACACTGGATAAAAGACCTTCTCAGTTCAGGGAGATCTGAGTTAAGATGTGCCCATATCTGATTAAAGAGTCCAAACAGGATAATGTTTCTACAGTAGAGCGCTGTATGTCTCCTCTGTTACATAGCAGTGGTGATTACTAAAGCAAATATCGCAGATTAAGCCGAACCAAATCAATGGAATTTTACACTTTGATGAGAATATAGTAGATAAGTGGTCGCTGAGTTGATTACAAGGTCTTTTACAAAAACACGGGGAAAGTCTTTAAACTAGCAGCTGACTGAACTGAATTTAAAGGGCACAATGCAGTTTTGGGACCAGAATCCAACTGAGAAAGTTAATATTAGCAATAATGATAATGTAATAATACCAACTTAGAGATAGTTATTTGATTTGTTTTCTATATAAGCAAGCAGTCCTCAAGAGGAATAAGGTCCCCAGGACACTGTTTGACGCTGGAAAGGTAGCTACTTAGAGGGATCCTGCTAACATAAGCAAAGTAAAACAGTAAGAAACTGTGTTGTCCGATGAGGACAGTTTGTTCATTCAGTTTATTCAGTCATGAAAATCAACAAGTGAAGACCTTTCTCTTCTCTTAGAATTCCTTCCTCAAAACTACATAGTGCAGCTTTATAAACTAAAGTGAAGACAAGAGCAGTATCATAATATTAAGGCATCATAAAAGTTGGGGCAATCACATGCTGATCTATTTAAATAGCGGGGTGATCGCTTATCTCAAATAAACAGGGCTAAAGATCGACAGCCATGCTGGCAGCTCCGTGACACCCCACTGTGGCATTGCAGTGCTCCGAGATAAGTGCTAATGTCAGCATGCTAACTCAATGGCAATGCTTACATGCTGATGTTCAGCAGGTATAATGTTTCCCATGATCCATATCTTAATTTAGCATGTTAGCATGTTGACGACTGATAATGGGCACTAAACACAGAGTAAATCTGGGAAAGTCGTTCATTTTTACAGCTGTTTGGTCATTATCCAAAGTACTGGACCAATTGAAATTTGTCCAGAAGATGGCACTAGATTTCAGGTCAGGGGATCAGCGAAGTTTTTACTATTCATCATGTGGAGGACATGAATGTGTTTACAAAATGACATTCATTTATTAGACATGGAGATATTGAAATGCAAACCATGACCTGTTGATGGTGCTAGATGAAAGTCAGGGATTTACTCACGTAATCAAATTAATCCTCTGGGCACCATGATCATCTGTATCTAATGTTATGTGTTATAGTTGTCCAGAAGTCTCACAAAGAAATGAAAATGTAAGATAAAGGGAAAAGTCAGGGATTCACCAAGGATTCATCTTCTGGGAACCGTGAATGTCTGTATCAAATTTCATGGCAATTAATTCTGTTGCTGTGGAGATATCCCACTTGATCAGTTCATCCTGTGGAGGACATGAATGTGTTTACAAAATGTCACGCCAATTCATTTATTACACATGGAGACGTTTCACTGGACAAATGCAAACGTTGACCTGCTGGTGGTGCAAGAGGAAAAGTCAGCGGTTTACTTAAGCAAATACGATGAATCCTCTAGGGACCATGATAATTGGTATCAAATGTTTTGTTTCATAGTTGTCCAGATATCTCACTAAAAAATGTAGAATTTAAAGGGAAAAGTCAAGGGATCGTCATGTATTAGGGGAGTACATCCGGAGAACTTGAATGTACAAAATTTCATGGCAGCCATCATTTCATTTTGGACCAAAGTGGTCGACCAACTGACATTGTCATTCCTAGAGCCAGCTATTAAGCTACACAGTCAGTAACTATCAACCCTTGTATCGTTAAACCTCTATTACAGAGTTTCACCAAGTATTGCTTTTTCCTTTTTAAATTTCAGAGCCAGGCCCAACTTCACAATGGGCCCATTACCCCTGTGTGTCCTGCTCCCGGTGACGGTGCTGGCTGTG
Organism: Spondyliosoma cantharus; assembly: GCA_900302685.1. NCBI lineage: Eukaryota > Metazoa > Chordata > Actinopteri > Spariformes > Sparidae > Spondyliosoma > Spondyliosoma cantharus. The sequence continues at coordinate 20,291 of OMLP01029450.1, read as the reverse complement.
GTGTTGGCTGTTGCTGCTGAGGAGAGCGCAGTCGAAGATGAGTATACCTGGCCGCAGTGGAAGGTGCCTCTGGTAAGAAAAAGACGCACTGTGCCTCTCAGCAGCCCAACATTCTCAGCCCGTCCTCAGTCAGAGCTGAGTGGGACCTGTGGGATTAAGTGTCAGCTTCGCGTGCCTGCCGCATCTCTGGAGGACCTGGAGCAATTCCTGTCCTACGAGACGGTTTATGAGAACGGTACACGCACGTATACCTCAGTTTCTGTGCAGGGCCTCAGTGAGGTGACTTCCTGGTCCAGAAACGTCTCGTCCAGCTCTCGCCGCAAGCGAGAGGTGTACGGCACAGATACCCGCTTCACCATCTCTGATAAGCAGTATTCCACCAAATATCCCTTCTCCACCTCAGTGAAGATCTCCACAGGATGCTCTGGGGTTCTTGTGTCGCCTAAACATGTGCTGACTGCTGCCCACTGCATCCATGATGGCAAGGATTATCTCGACGGGGTGCAGAAGCTGCGTGTTGGTATTCTGAAGGAGAAGTCCAGGCGAGGGAAAGGAGGCAAAGGGAGAGGAGGTCGAGGGAAGGGCAAGAGGAGAAAGGGAGACAAAGATAAAGAGGAAGTGCAGGAAAAGGAAGAGAATGATGGGAAAGGGGACCGTAAAGGAAAAGGAAAAGGGAGGAAGAGCCGGAGTCGGAGAAGTGCGGAGCCAGACAAACCTTCCTTCAGGTGGACAAGGGTCAAGAAGACCCAGGTGCCTAAGGGCTGGTTCAAAGGTGTGGGTGACAGACTGGCTGCGGATTATGACTACGCTGTTCTGGAGTTGAAGAAAGCCCCAAAAGTCAAGCACATGGATCTGGGTGTTATCCCTTCACTCAAGAAGGTCCCTGCCGGGAGGATCCACTTCTCGGGCTTTGACGATGACCGGCCTGGGAACCTGGTGTACCGGTTCTGCTCCGTCTCTGAGGAGTCCAATGATTTGTTGTACCAATACTGCGATGCCAAGCCTGGCTCCAGCGGCTCAGGGGTCTACATCCGCCTCAAGGAGCCTGGCAAGAAGAAGTGGAAGAGGAAGATTATTGGGGTTTTCTCCGGTCACCAGTGGGTGGATGTAAATGGGGACGGGACGCAGCAGGATTACAACGTGGCGGTGAGGATAACACCTCTCAAATATGCCCAGATCTGCTACTGGGTCCATGGGGACTCAAGTGAGTGTCATGTAGCCTAAGGCAGTACAGGATCCCCCCTTAACCACCAACCCTTGTCCCATCCCTCCGACCCACCTCCAACCAAGCGACACCCTACCTACTCTTACCGACAAGTGTCATGACCAACCAGGGGCCCGACGACTGCCTCTCATCTTGCCACCTCCCTGTTACCTCCTGTGCCTCCCAGTGACTCTCACTACACTGATCAATACACACACACATACACACACACACACACACACAATCCACAAACAGCAATACAGACTCAGTGTTGACAACAAAAAGAACTCGTCAGCACATCAAGAGAACTGTGGCTCGTACGCTTTTCTAATTTATTTGCTAAAAAAAAAAAAAATTGAGAAAAAAATATGTGTTGTATGTATTAACAGATCATTCAGATCTGCAGTTTTGCTTTCTATTTTGACTCTTTTTTTCAAAGAATTGACCTTTTCGAATACCATTTTGGAACGCTTGTATATTCAAATGTCTGGGATCAAAGCCCTGGTACATTGATCTTATATCCCAGTTAGGCTTTGTATGGAGAAACCTGCATCTTCCTGAGTTCTCCACCACTGTAAAGAAGAGAGCGTGCATTGGCTTTGACAAAAGACCCAGGAGAGATTAATGTAACTTTTGTTTGACATATTATGATGTTGAAGATAACTGTTTTTATAAACTTTTTAAGTGAGCGAACTGGTGTTTTGCATTGTGTATATCTAGAACTTCTTTGTTTGTTTTTTACAGCTACCTTTCTAAAAAAAAAAAAAAGAGTATTTTTCTGTCTAAATAGAGAAAGGGTCCTTATGGATCCTGGATAGAAGACTTTTTCTGATTTGACGCTCACAATTTTTTCTCGGTTCTTGCAACGCAGTGAATGTGGTTTCATTGTTGTGCATATAATTATATCGGTGCTTTTCCAGAAGACTTGGTGCTAATTTATGGAATTGTAAACTTTTTTTTTCTTTATATTCTTCTCAGAATATATTTTGATAGCCTAGTACTGTAACTATGTATTTAATGTGAGGCCACATATTTGGGGTGCGATAAGATGGGACCGAACCATTTAACAATTTACTTGAGCTGTTGAGATTTCTCTAATTCTGTGGGTTAAATGAGACTACAAAAGCACATAATAGCATATCGAAATCTGCGATGTGATATTTTCATGTTGTTCACATTGTTCCAAAAAATGTATACGAGAATCATTCTGAATACCAAATACCTGAAATTAATGATGCAGATTGAAGACTACCAACCATTAAACCAAGATCACTACTTGTGTGTGTGTGTGTTTGTGTTTGTGTTTGTGCACTGGTTTACAGAAAATAATTAGACCCCTTCCAACAACAGTCACTGTACTATTTAATTAACTTTTAACCTACTCACTGCACAGGAGATCTGCTTAGAGGCTGAGGTGTTGTACCATCCGCTGGCTGTGCTCTGTGACATCAGGACCTGAGGTATCGATTGGTGCATTTTTCTCTCCAACACTTCAGCTAAGATTACATTATCATGGTGTTTTTTGCCATTAGATTTGGTATAGAGTTACTTGGTCACCAGATAATAATTTGGTATGACCTGGGCAAGAGCTCTGATTCTTTAACCCTTGTCGTGGAGTTCTACCGTCATGCCTATTGACACCTTAAAACTTGTATTTATGACAGAGTAGTATTATCAACCAATGGCTCTATTTTCCTAAATATTTCCTTTGTAATATCATTTACGAAGTTTTGAAAGTGTCCCCTTAACTTTTCCATTGATGCCCCCATCAGATCAGAGATTTGATTCGTACACAGAGTGAAAAGATAAGGACCTGAAAATACACAAAATACACCAGATATAATTGTTCATGTTGCAGGAACACAGTATTGGGAATTAATTGTTGACATTTTTAGGATTGTGAAACAAGACACTCAAATGTGAAGGTGGCTGGTTAGCAGCCACCTTTATGGTATGGCAGACAGGCAGTAACAGGGTCAGGTGATGAGATCACCGGCAGCAACTACTGGCCAGGTGAGCAGTGGTCGGTTGAATTAGCTAACAGCTCCAGGTGTTCCTCCAAGCAGCATAGGCCAAGGAGATGCTACTCTCTTCTTCTTGGTCCAGGAACAGAAGGGGTCGTTATATAAGGTGCAGTCAAATGAAATTAAGCTATAATGCCTCACATCTTCAACTCTCAGGTTTGCTTCCACAGACTGGCGTATGGTCGCCATGGAGCACAGGACTACAAAACTTTTAGCATTGTTTGAAAATTGAAAGATACGTAATTTTCCGTAATTTTTAAGGTTACACTTTCTTGTGCAGTGGGATTAACCACATGTTAATTGTGTAAATAACAATAATAATAATAATAACTACCAAGTAATCATTAGTAGACTACATTAACTTTGATTTCATTTTTGTGACTTATAAACATCAGCGCATGCCCCTGCTTGTGGGCACCCTTGCTCGGACCATGCCCATCTTCGAACTCAGACTTAATTTTGATCCCAAATGCACAACTTTAGTTTTACATTACTAGGAAGTCTGTAATTAATCAAATGACCAAATACCAAATCATCTGGTGCTCTTGGGGCACCCAAGGGTCTGGGGCCCAGGGCATTTGTCCAATTTAAGTTGGTAATCTGGGTTTGTTTAACAGTGATGAACATACTGTTGATGTGGTGGGACAAAAACCTTAAATACTCCATCAAACTGACATTTCCATAATGTTTGTGCTATGGAAGAAAAGAAATTCCATCGTGGGCAGTTCAATCCGTCATTGAATTTATTGCACCTCAGAGGGCTTACATGCACTGGGGAGGGTCATCGAAAAATAAAAATAAATTTACAACTAAAGAAAAATACAATTCTCATGAAAAATGTTAATAATCTCCCATTGTTTTCTCTGAATCACATCAGATTCTCACAACCAAATTGCTTATTCAGTCCACTGACATGACAACACACAGAGTAAGCTTTACATTAGTCTGGTTTACAGCACAGGACAAGGACCTCTCGCACATACAGCTGTCCAAGTGTATATCAACATATGGATTCCATTGTAAGTCTGCGGGATCAGAGGAGCTTCATGTTAAGATGCTTCAGGGGAATGAGATCATGGCTGGACAGTCAGTGGCCTCTTGTGGATTTCCACACTGTACACATCACTCCTATGTGGCCACTTACATTATGCATTATTCAATTGACAATGTGCCAAGGTCAGCAACAATCAAATGAACAGCTTCCACAAAAATGATGTTCAGACAACAATCAAACGTGAACTTGTCAATCAGTGTTTGTCTCTGCACCTTCAGGTTAACTTTCATTCACTTGCAGTATTTATAATATTGTAAAAGCAGCGGTGCAGAAACACACACTGTCACTTGAGCCAACATCACAGGGTGCAACAGGTCGGTAACACAAAGGTACCCTGTGGAGTTTTTGACTATGAAGCACTGTTTTGATGAGCTTTGCTTGTAAACAATATAGGTTTCAAAGTTTCCAATATAAATCTGCTTTCAGCGATTCGGTAAATGCATTCAACACATCCGTTGACCTCAAGGACACACACAACGCTTATTTGGTGAGAAACAGTGAATGTAAACAGAACTTTGTTCAGAAAAAAAACTCCACAGTGTACCTTTAATTAACAAAGTCCTTTCTGCTATTCCTCGAAATTTTGATCTCCGTGTCAATCACATACCACCTTGACTAGATTTGTTTTGTTTTCATTTGATCCGTCTGAACATGGAGTTTGGTATGGCAAAGGAATAAATTACTCTGAATACAAAAATAACCATACTGACCGTCATAGTTATAATGAAAGCACAGGCAACAAACATATCCACACGGGCAGTGTCGAGACTGCAGGTAGACACTGATCACTCACTGTAAGCATTTTTTCTCCGGAAATAAGTTGTAAGATATGTACTTTAATAGCAATGCCAGCAAATATTAACACCGGTCTGGAGGATTATACGAAAAGAAAACAGAACATATAAATAACATTGGACAAAAAGACAACGAAAGAAACATAAAAATGAGCCACGAGTATAAAAAACGAAGAAAAAAAAAAACAGAAAGGGTCACTTCCTGGTCTGGTATGATTCAGAAACCCACAGAAGTTTGTTCTATAATATACAGTATATTAATCATATAGCAGTATTAATATCGGTTTTTCAAATACTTTTCAAAAGATGACGGGAAATAGAAGGATACTCACACGACTTCTTACAATTTCATGTCAGATTCACATTTATATTTCTCTTCAACAGACATACAGAATAGAGACGGAATCCTCGTTACAGAAATCTATGTACATCAAAGAGGACCTTTCTGTAAACAACACACGAAACGTTTCTCCGAAAAATCTACCGGGGGCTTCGCTTACCACTCCCATCCGATCAGAGAGGGACAAAGAAGAGCTCCTCCCCCTTTACGAGGAGGCGGGGACACACATGGGGCGGTGGGTGGGGCTTAGGACACCAAAGCACATCCATCATTCAACTCAACACTAGAAAGAAATCTAAACACATACGCCTTCACTTTCTCTCACCTACTTTTGTGGACTTTTTTTGTCAGGGTTTTGAGTGATTTTGTTTAGACAAAAAGATTAGTACATCTACATAAGCACACGCTTGTATTTTTTTTTTTTTCTCATATATATATATAATCCGCTATGGTTCACTTTCACAGTTTGTGCTACGACATCACACAGGAGTAGGGCGGGGCGTTGATGGGCGGGGTGGAGAAAAGAGGGCTCCTATAAGGTTGAGTAGCTGAGCATCGCTGGCATCCTGAGATGTTTGACGGACACCAGGCAAAAGGTGAGAGGGCTCGGCTCCAGAGGAAAAAGCAGCTGGAAGACAGGAAGCAGAGAACAAGTCAACATGAGACACGTGGTTCAAGTGAAAGTTCTCTTCTGAGAGCTGACATTTC
>OMLP01029449.1:0-10380 GCA_900302685.1 Spondyliosoma cantharus | reverse complement strand
GAAGAGAAGGAGCCTCTCCCATATGGAGTACCAAAACTGCCAAAATCAAAAATTAATCAATCTATAAATATGCCATCATTATGCATCATAATGATACAATAACAATAATTTACTTCTGTGATTACCTTTGTATCCCCCTCTTTATTTATTTACCCGTTTGTTTTAGCAATGTATTTCTTAAATTAATTATTTTATTTATTTGTTTGTTTATTATCACAAAAAACACAAAAAAATAATCACAAATAAATATTGCACTAAATGCTAAATAAATATATAATATATTATAAGTAAATGACTGACTAGATGGGAAAGTAAATAGATATGGGAATTAATATAAATGTAAAAATAAATACAGAAATAAGAATTGATGTTACATTTTATACACTGATTTATTAATGTCACATTTATTTCTAATATTTTTTTTTGCTAATGGCCTATAATTTAATTACTAAGCCATTAATTCATTCATTTAATTATTTATTTATGTTTGATTTTGGCAGTTTCAGTCGCATTTTCAACTGGAATATGACCTCTTTTACATCACTAAAAACATAATGATCTACTTCATTTTTATTCAACCAGGTTCACAAACATCACCTACGATATTTAATCCGTGTATTTATGTTTAGCCTTGAGCAAGGACAACGTGCACATTCCACCCGTGTTCCACATGATTTAATGTTTCTCAAAACATGAAAGTCACATTGCAGTTAGAAGCACCACAAGACTTTTTTCTAATAAGGGAAAAGATCACAGTTCATATATGAGGTTCTCACGTGGAACTGGGGTCACTCACGGGTCATTCTGGCAGACTTGAAATATGTTCCCAGCCTGTTTTTAATGGACCTGTAGGCCTACACAGCACCGGCGTGTGTTTGTTTGTCTGAAGGGCAGATCCTCCGTCTTTTATTATCTTCACACACGTAGAAATGTCAGCCCGACTTTGCCAAGTTTAACGCAGTAACTCCAGGCAACGATGCATCGATGATTGAGTGATTATGCAGACACACACACAAAAGCCTGAGTGCGATGAATCTCATTATGAAAAAAAACAGCACCGAGAGCTCCTCTTTTCTCCTTCGCCTGCAGCAACAGTCTTGTACTGGACCTCCTCAAACCTATAAGGAATCTGTGAAATCCCAAATGAAGAGGACGATGCAGAGCAAAAAATATATTTGATCTCAGTTAAATCAATCGTTTTCTTAAACTACTTATCCGTGCTATCAATTTATGGTTGATGCTCTTAATGTTGTTTCGGGTGTGAGACGGACATTTTCCAGCTCCGTCTCTCATCATGTGCTTTTGCACACATAACCACTGGTCACTGAGCTGACGCTGATCCTGGGCCTCCATGTGCGAAATCGCCACCTGTTGTTTACTCTTGCAGGCAAATTTACGCTCGCTGGTTGGAGAGGACGCAGAGTCGAAGACTTGCTGTTAAAAAATATATCGTTTTACAAAGTTCGCTCATGTGCTGCTGGACAGAAAAAGACACGTTGCATTAGGACAAACGCGTGAATGTTATTTAATATACAATCAGTAACTGAGCGCTACTTGCCTGGCTTTGTTGTTCAGACATCACGTTACTCGCTCATGACCCGACACACGTCACGCCCTGTACGAGCTGATATGATTCAAATTCATGTTTAATGTGTTCAGCGTCTGCACCTGTAAAAACTCACTCAGCTGCACGTCTCTTCATGTCTGTGTGTAAAACAACACGCTTCCCTTTTTGTTCTGCATGTCGTCGAGCGCCGAACTTCAATTCTCAGACGGTATTAACACGTTTTGCATATTCAACCGCGACGCTCTCTTGGCTGTCTCGATCGAACGTCTCCAGCAGGACCGGACACGCAACTCCCCATCGTGTGCTTGGTTTTCGTTTATGACTGTCAGATATGTGATTTCATGCATGTCAGGGCTACAACATCAACTGATCTAATATCCTGCACAGTTATCTTGAGTTTCATTGAGGTTTTATTTGCCAATCGAGCGAACGTTGTAGTGATTTCTGAGGCCAAGTGCTGGTTCAGGGCGATTTATCATCCACGTCAGGTTCATCGATGATGATAGTGTTTTATTCGACTCAATGGAAGTCGCATCTCTTCTACGATTGGTGTGGAATTTGCACAGCTTTGTTGATTAATCTCTCAATATTCCTGAAGTCAATCTCTTCGCTGTCCTTTGTGTGTGTTATCAACCATTTCAGACAGTTGCAGCTCAGTAAAAAGTGGCTGGATGTTTGCTATCTTCTGAATATAATTCTGATGAACTCAAATGTAAGATTCAACCTCGCCACACAATTGCACAACGTCCCTTTATAAATTAGAAATAGCAATCAAGTCCCTGTTGCTGTGCCACATGCGTCAACACGCCCATTCTTAATTTCACGTATTGTTCCCGCTGCGGTGCGATGCCTCCGGGTATTTAATAATTAATAACAGAGACACTGGTCGGTGACATGCGAACGTAGAGGTCTGTGCGTTTGTTTGCACGCATTCACTGACTTGTTTATAGAGTTTGACGATGGAACGTGGAGATAAAAAAAAAAAAGAAAAAAAAAGGGAAATCCTACGCTTGGATGTTGTTTAGTGTGTGGAGGCAGCAGTTAACCTTTACAGCTACTGTATAGTTTACTTTAAGGAGTGGCTCTGGGTGGTGAGAGAGCAAGAAGCAGCCCGATAGCAGCTGTCTCATGCCAAAAACAATACTCGGCACAAATTAGTAATTCAAGAGCATTAATTATTAACCTAGGAGCATGATTTAGTCATCTGAGAGGCACGGATACGGTTTTAATTTCTCAACGACACCCCCGGTGCTTCGTGCCCTGCAGTTCATCCCCTCGGCACACACCGTGTTCTGTATACCCGTCTGTGTGTCTGCTCAGTGCCCAGCAGACCCAGTCAGTGTAATCCTGTGAGTTTCCTGTCTTCTCCGGCTTGTTTTCGGCTCAAATCCAGCGGGCCCGGGGCCAGGGAGGAGTAGGGAGGACATTTCTGTGAATGTCTGAGTATCTGCTCTCATCTGAGGTCGAAGAATGCGGTGAATGCTATCATTAATGGAGAGAAAGTTCATCCCGCAGTGGACTTTGCTGTGCATACTTCAGAAGAAAGTTTGAACAGCACGTGACACACGGAGGGAGGTGACTTCAAGAAAAAAGTTAAGCATTGTCAGCTGCCAAAAGCTAAGAAATCCCACTTTGCTTCCAGAAATAAAGGAAGGCTTCTGCCATCTGTGGTTGTACCATTTGCTGCTACTACTTGGGATTTGCATGACCAAGTTCAAACAGAGTTTGTACAAGTAACAGCTTGCGGGGGGTGTCTGGTGGAGGAACATACTGTACCAGTGTCAAAGCTTAGATCCAACTTCAAATTGAATGTTAGTCTTTTGAGAAATCCAATGTTGACACGAAACTGCCGCCAACAGTTCAGTGCGATCATTTAACAGTGTCCCCGCTGCCTCAAGTTCAAGGGTCCACCTGCAGATCTCATCTGGGGACTCAAAAAGTTAAAGGCAAAGGCAAAAACTTTATAATTCAACTTGTGTAACTTCTGTGTAAAATATATGTTAGAAGTAAGATGGACAGAAAGTTTGATGTGAGTCACCTAACGTGCTGTTTAAGATTTGCCTGCTGTATCCTCTGAAATAGTGATTGTTCCCACAGTTTGGTACCGTTAACTTCCAAAAACAGCAAGCACGTCGACTCTGCCTTGCCCTGGGACACTCTGGCAGCGAAGAGTAGCTTCAGAAGATGTGTGAAGCTCGAGCAGCCTGGGAAGGAGGCTCCAATGTATGTATGTGTATCTGTATCTGTATGTGTTGATAATTTCTTCCCCCTTGTCATGATTCACTGCACAATTTAAAGCGTGGCCATACAATGATGATCAGTGATCAGTCTCAGATGGGCTGGGTTTGTGCAAACACACTTAAGCTAATCTGTTTTCATCACGACAACCAGCTCACAGAGATAAAACTCCCTGCACACATTCCCAACCCAACATTGAGCAGATAAGCACTTAGCTTTGGAATCTGACACTTGTCTTTGAAATGCATAGCTCCTCATGTTTCTCCTTACCATTTAGGAAAGCATGTTTGAACATGCCGTCTCATTTTCCAGGGCACTGGAAAAGGGAAAATGTCGAAAATGTACATTCCACTGAATAATAATTTTTCTCTCCATCGGTGGCGTGGAGAGAAACACCTGTGATGAATGAAATAACAGCAAAGTCCAAACCATTTTTGCTCGGAGGCACGCGGCTGCCTTTCAGGAATCCACACTTTGAGAACCTTCAGGCTGACTGAACGGCCCTCGAGAGCGCTCGCATCGATTTAACAATCAACGAACTGCACCTCAACTCCTTCGCCAGGGAAGGCTTGGCAAATTGGTCTGAAAATTGATGGTGTTGGCCACATTAGAACATACACACTCGCATGAACAAACAAACACGCTCGGACACATACACATCCCTCACATTCGGAGGGTGCGTAAAGCTCAACACCTTGAAAATTGGCCCATTAGCCTCACAATTGATAGCATCAAAGAAATGACATGCCACAGAAAACACATACGCACTCCTGTGGCAACGTACAAGGCCACCTTTAAGTGAGCGTGTGTTAGACACACGCTGGGCTGCGAAAAAGGGTCATTTAAAGATCCATCGCCATCTGTTTTGGTCCCAGCACGCCATTTTCCCCTCTGTGGGGGCCTTTGATTTAGCGACAAAAGGGTACCATTGCTTCCTTCTTTCCCACTGCGCGACCAGACATCCAGTCTGAGCCGGTTATACAAATCAAACACTGCCGGGCATCCATCGTATCATCACAGGTATGACCACCTGTGTGGGACTGTTGACGGTAATCACAATCATTAGGGGTCCCATTTAAACACTGATCAGCGAGCCTGTTTGTCGTCCCTTTGCAGATATCACATAACCAGGAGCGAACAAAACTGTCTGTGAAATATGAGGAAGCAGGTGGATGAATAGTTCTGAGGTCTGACCTTTGTTTAAAAGGAAAAGTTCACCCAAAAAATTAAAGCTCAGTCATTATCTACTCACTCCCATGCCGATGGAGAGTCGGGTGAAGTTCCGTAGTCCACAAAACATTTCTTGTGCCTCACAGCAAAACAGCGCTGAAGCAGGAACAAACTGCTGCAGAACAAAACTTAGAAATCTCTTAACCACAAATCCATTAAAAAAAAACTCACTGAGTTCGATATGAGGGAACCGCAAATGTAAAAATGCAAGATAGCGAAGTAGCTTCACATTGTAAACATTGTGTAAAAAAAAGCTACTTACTTTCTCCAACAATTTGCCAAGTAGTGCTTCATTTTTCATCATATATCTATATTCTTAGAGGCAGGGAATGTACAACGGACCCAGATGACCTTATGCCTGAGATCTTCTCGCACGGCAGCCCAGCCGCCAGAAATAAATGTCGGCAGTTAGCACTTGTAAACATTTGTACTATACTGAAATTTGAGCAACTCATGTCATATCATGTTCACAGCACATGCTTATGACCTGACTCTCATGTCATGGAACGGGATGATGGTGGCGTTACAGGCAAGAAGGCTGCAGAGCCAGTGAGCGTAGTTTGAGCCTGCTTTTTTTAACATGTTCACGTGCCTCCATTGGATATTTTTAAATTGACCTTAGGGTATAATTTCCAGCCATGTTAGTGGTGACAAAATGTTTTCATATTTTTAACAAGAGGTCAGGATATCTCCAGCGGTGTTTGCGGTAACAAAATCGGGCATTTAAAGCCAAAACATAATCTTTTCCTAACCCTAACCAAGCGGCTTTTGTGCCTAAACCTAACCAGAGTATGAGCACAGTGCTGCCGTGCTGCAGCATAAATACAAAAGTTGAACCTAAAAAATGAAAGTTGCAACAAAGAAATGTAAAGTTTCAACATCCTCGGTTTGCAGAAATGTACATTGCTAACATTTATTCTTGTGATTGGGTTGAGCGCTCCTTTACACGTCCAGGCTTGCAACCAGAGGGGACAGAGGCTTCTCAAGCTATTTATAACTTCATTTAACCAGGAAAAAAAACCTCATTGAGAATAGACATCTCTACAATATTGAACATTAAACTTACATGACTTATGCTGACATCCTCCAGCCTGCTATGCCGCCTTTTGCAACGTTATGTAAAAGACAACAGAGAGCAATTACAAAACAGTTCAAACATCGTGCATGCTAGGTTAGAAGCCAAACAAGGCTTATGAAGATGCCTTTCCTGTAAAGATAACAGTCATACTTCAGAGTATCAAGACAAAGCAATTACGCAAAACAGATTTAAAAAAATGAACAATTTACATCGAGGTGTACGCTGACGAGTCATAATGCTTTACAATGAGATCCAAAAGGTTACAAATCTTTGTTAACGAGAGACTTGTTTGATCCAAAGAGATGGTCGTCTGTAATTCCGAGTGTCTTGTAATGCACAGTGTCTCAAATATATATATTTGAATGTCTGAAGAAGGGTTAAATATTGTTTATTTGACCTTTTATCTGCATATAAGTGTATCTTATCTTGTTTTATTTGTCTTCTATATTCATATTCTCTTCTCTTTTTTTTGCTCAGTCAAGCAAGTTCTGAACATGATCCTGAAGTTCCTTATTAGTACCATAAGTATTGCTCATTAGGATTGCACTTTACCCCAGGACCTACGTATGTGCCAGCATAGTGTAAACTACTGTAAACTGAGCATTAAACCGCCTGTAAACAGACATACGGTATCAAAGCAACTGCAAAGTAAAGAAATGCAGCCGGTACACTTCCATTTAGAGCATTTCCTCCTCGAGATTATTGCATAAGTTCCGTTCGGTGAGAGAAACTGTCAACACAGTCCCCGTAAAGTCTGCCTCCAGGGGTTTCAGTTGCATTCTTGTGTCCTCAACAAGCGGGGCACTCAGACAATCATGTGGCCTTGAATCACACGGAGGAGGATCCGGATCGTGTCACCACGGCAGCGACAAGGACTGTCGAGTATGCAAAGGCGAGATGACGATAGGGAAATAAGACTGAGGAAACCTTTCTCTGCGGGTGATTCGTGCACAACTGTCCCGCCTGAAGTTACATGTTAACCACCTTTCTCTGCCTTTTTGTATGCGAAAAATAATTGTGTGCGGTGGAGCTTAAGCAAGAACTCGTTCATCAACCACTTGTGCAAAATCCACCCAGGTAATTTGCCAACAGCCAACGGTCACGGCGTCACCACACCCCCTGCTGAAGGTTTCCGAAGCAACCGAGGTTTCCCAGGATACAAAGCTCGTTCGCTCAAGGATGCGACGTGCAGCGGCATGTTTGTCGAAATGATGGAATATGATGATTGCCGGTTCTGCTCCAGTAATTTGCCTCACAGCTCCTTTCTAGAGAATTCCCGCAGGAGAATATTTGATTGTGTGCATTTTCTAAATAAAAATAGGAACATTTCAAACTCGATCTGAGTGCGAGAGTCTAAAATAAGAGGGAAAAAATAAAACTGAAGGAGGTGAGTCTTTATCACCTCCTGCAAAACGTGAAGGCGTGAATTATGTTTGGAAATGCAACCACACGAAACTGTCAGCATTAAGCCACGCACTTGCATTTATTGGCCTCGAGAGGGCAATTTCTTACAGCTGACATGTACAGATGTCCATCCACCAGCTGATCGTCTATCAGCTAGAGAGCGTGACATAATTGTTGTTGCAGTATATTCCATTATACGTGACCAAAGGAAGGTTAACAGCAAAAAAAAGATCCCTTAAATAAATAGAAAGTGTAGTCGGAGAATCGGCAAGGGAAAGACCTTCCTTTACACAACACGGGGAATGTGTGAAACACGCACCAGAACACTGGGAAAAAGTGGAGGAAGCCAGGAAAGCAGATGACACGTTACAGAGGGAAAGGAAGAAATAGGGGAAAGGGAGGGATGGAGAAAAGGGGGGAGCTGAGGAAAGGAAAGGAGGGGGGACAATCGGAATAATGACAGGATGGGAGCGCCATTCCCCTCCGCTCCAACTCGGGGGGCGAAAGTGGGAAAAGTCAGAGTTCGAGAGGTAGGAACGGCAGGTCACACTTTCATGTTGACAACAGCGGTGTGTCTCCACGGAGAGGCAGTGACAGACAGAGACTTGTCGGAAACACTGGGGGTTTTTGTGTCAGAGAGAGGAGAGAAATTTGTTGCGTCTGGCGCTTCCACTCTACTCTGACAGCTTTGAAGCTTGTCGAGCGAGCAACCTCTAGGAGAGGTGTTAGTCTTCGATGTTGACATGGGAGAATCTGTCAAGAGCTCTTCTGACTACATGTTCTGCTGGTGGAAAAGATTGAGCTGTAACAGAAAAATGGCAAACTACGACTATCAAGGCTGTACAGGTAAAGGTCTCTTTTTAAAAGGAACAGTTCGACATTTTGGGAAATAAACGACTTTGCCTCCTTGTTGATCTTTGTGGTAGGTGTCCACAGATACGTCATTTCCACGCTTCCCGTCTATTGTCAATGTAAGCAGCTGTGCAGTGAAGAGACGGGGCATCACGTCAGCCGCTCATTTGAATAAAGTTGAGGTCTAGGCTATGTTAAACAAATCAGGGGATGTCCGACACCACTCACCACCTCTGGACACTCTCAAAAACGTTTTAAACAAGCTGTTGCCAATCTAAAATTACGACGGGTTAAGTAACCCCATGACTTCTTCTTGCCTTAAATGTTTCACAGAAACACGTTTAGATTAACTATTTAAACCGGCAATCGACAACTTCTTGTCTTTACTTATTGCACAGTGTAGTGGCTGTATAAAAATGACACCATGCGAGTATATTGGCCCTCTATAAACCTTGTTTTCACTATGGTTTCACCCAAATAAAGGTTGAAATATGGCACAGCTGAAGCGAGACGAGCAAAACAGGAAGAGGCAACGTTTTCCCCGATCACTAACCCGATGGAACAATGGAACAACTGGAATATCTGTGGAAATACATGTGGAAAAAAATGATGGAAACTGGAAAAAAATTGGTTCCCCTGGCCACGTGTTCCCATTGCTACTGAGACTCGAGACGGTTCGATGGCGGCATTCTCTCTACTAGATCTGTTGGTAACAGAACCTGCCTACTTATTAAGACAACCGGGTCTTCGTACCACTGAGATGAGGGTTTCGAGGTTAAATTCGGATTCTTGTGGTTGTTTTTTGCTTCGGACAGTAGCCAGGCTGCTAGCAGTAGTCGCGTTGCTAATGCTTTCCGTATGACAGCGGCACCAACGAGCGTGGTCAAATTGAAAACCCGTCCCTTAGCATTAAATAAGAAGAGACAAACTCCAAACCAGTCGCCAAGTAAGAGGACGTAGCTTGTAGCCAGTGTGGCCTGAGAGCACCTGGTGACACTCCCGTCAAGAATGCAATTCGTGACCTCCGGCGTTTAAAAACACCCCGGGCTACACATGAAGCTACAGGCCACGGCCAATTAGCCTAGCTTAGCAAGTAGACTGTAAACTGGGGTAAGCGGCTACCCTCGATCTGTCTGAGGCAAACAAAATCCAGCGTCTCTTAGAATCAAAGAGCAAAGAAAAAAAGGAAATCACTGCAGCCGGCCATGAAAACAGTCTGGAACATGATCACAGAAAAGTGCAATGAGTCATTTTTTTACAGTTTGGGTTTTGTACGGATCAAACAAACGAGATAACACGCTGATGAGCAATCTTAAGGGTGCGGGTGGGCGGCTTTTTTATCTTAAGATAGAGCCAGGCTGACTGCCCCCTGTGTCAGGCTGTCGTGTCATCTACCTCTCAGCAAGAAAGATAACAAAAAAAAACAAAACGATATATTTCCTAAAATGTGGAGCTCTGAAGGTTGAAATACGGCGCAGACAGCAGGCAAAACAACACAATTTAAAAATAAATGCATTTTTCTTTTATTGTGGTTTGGATGTGAGGAGGACTGTGAACTCTGCCAGCATATTTCAACGTGGTTCTAAGGTGTGTCTTTTCTGTGCGTGTGTGCGCGCTCACAGAAGCGGCTGCAGGAAAGCCTAATCTCAGTTTAAGGGCGTGAATACTTTGTATTGATTTCTCGATGAGATGGCGGGCTGAACAAGCCTTTTACCATATCAGGCAGAATCCAATAAAAGCCAGGTGTTGTCTTGGATGCTTCCACGCAGTTTGCGGTGATAAAGGAGATCCTTTTCATAGCTGTAACGCTGTGGATGCATCGTGTCGCAACGCATTCCCGTTTAAACGCCGCGCATTTGCTCGATTTTTAACACGTGTTAGATCGAAGCGGCGATAGTGTGTCACCGTGAATGAAATATTTACAGTCGTGGTTGGGCGACGGGGAGAGGGAGATTGAGAGCGAGGCCGGGGATCCACGCCGGGGCACGGATGAGCTCATTGTTGAAACAGG
>OMLP01029445.1:13206-23403 GCA_900302685.1 Spondyliosoma cantharus | reverse complement strand
CTTGTCACCCTGGAGGAGGTGGCGGAGGACAGGATGCTGGTAAAACTGCTGGCAATAATGGACAATGTCTCTCAGCACCTCCACAAAACTCTGGAAAAGCTTAAGAGCAGCTTCAGCAACAGACTCATTCAACCCTGCTGCCTAAAGGAACGGCGCAGGAAGTCATTCATACCTGGTGCCATCAGACTTTACAACGCTCACGCAAAAACACACACATCATTTATTGCGCTTTAAATTATTATCACTGCAAATAAAACTGCACCTCCTCTTGCACATTATGTTCCACTTACCTTTACTTCTCGATACAACCAACCAACCAACCAACCAACCGACCAGCCAACCAACCAACCGACCGACCAGCCAACCAACCGACCAGCCAACCAACCAACCGACCACCCGACCAGCCAACCAACCAACCAACCGACCAACCAACCAGCCAGCCAACCAACTAACGACCGACCGACCAACTGACCAGGTGACCAGGTGACCAACCGACCAGCCAACCAACCCACCACCAACCAACCGACCGACCGACCGACCAACCGACCAACCGACCAGCTGACCAACGAGCAACTTTTCCTTTCCTCAGTTGATCATCATAAATCATAACAATCCAAATTAAATTTATGGCATTGGGAAGGGGATATGTGAACCCTGTGTAGAATTTTGAGTTTAATTGTTTTCCTTGTGTTGCAGACATTCAAGGTTTTTGTGCTCTTCCAGGCTCCTCCCAATCATCATCTTTAATCTCTAGGTTAAGCTCTCTTTCCCATGTTTCCTTTAGGTTGGAAGTGTTTGTAGCACCATACTCTTTGAACAAACCGTCAAAACAGCTTATAGAGATACCCCACTGTGAAAAGTTGCCTTTCAGAACTAGAGATACTTTGATTGTCAAGGATTGTAGTGTCCTTCTTAACATAATCTCTCACATTCCAATAATGGAATAAATCCTGTTTTTGAATATTGTATTTTCTGATTAGTTGACAAAAGGACATCAAAGTGGGTCACTCCAATAAGTCATAGATTGGAGACTCCTTTAATTGCCCAAACCCTAAAGCCATTATCTGTTATTCCGGGTGAGAAATCAGGGTTACCACATTATGGGAGTGAAAACAGAAGTAATATGAGTCTTACCCTCTAATCGTCTACCAGTCTGCCATGCTTTAACAGTCAAGGCTAAAAGGGTTCTTACAGGCCAGTTTCAAGGATCTAAGGTGCTTCATAAATAGTATGTTTTTTAAAGGGGAATTTGGACCTGGCGCTCTCTATATCACACCAAAGAGATGTAGGAATATGCACCCAGTCAGATATAACATACAAGTGGGCAATAAGATGATATTGTTGAATGTCTGGGAGGTCAAGACCTCCCTTTGAGCATAAGAGACACAGTGTAGCTATTTTGAGGCGTGGCTTACTTCCAGCCCATATGAACTCTTGTATACATCTTCAAGTTGCAGTGTATCCAGTTTAAAGACAACAATGTTCCCTGCACTACACAGTAAAATAGGTCTTACAGAGTCTTTCACTGAGCTGTTGCCACCCTTTTTTAATTAAAATACTGATAAATTGTCAGATTCAACTAAATATCATTGAATAAAGAAAATGTACAATCTTACAGTTTAAAATAAAAGCTAATGCACCATAAACCACAGTGAAATAGTGAAAACCCTTTTGAATATGACTTGAGTGAAAGACGATGGTTCTTTTTAAAAATTTTGACCCACTATTAAAAAATAATTAATAAAGGGAATAAATATAGCCACCACGAATGTAACCTGGAACAGTGTGTGTGTGACAGAGGTGGTGGATGGGGTATGGCTGACATACATGTGTACTACTGATGCCTTCCAAAAGCAGCCGCGTAACCTCTGCTTGTCGATCAAACTCTGTCTGGGCCACTCGGAGCTCATGTTCAGCCTGAAACAACAGGAGAAATATTAGTGACATTTTTCCTACATATACCTCAGGATACTTATTATCGGTTGGCCAATATCAGCTGATATTGACCTATCACAGATGTATAGGTATTGGCATATACTGTATGTTGCCTGATATGCACTGATATAAAAAAACACTTATTTTTTAGAAATTATAATCCAGAAAGGATGCTTGGGGTAATTTATAATTATGAAATTCCCAGTGAAGTTTATCGTTTCAGTGCACTGGTGTCATTGTAGACAAAAAATACATTTTAAACTCTTAAACATCCTGTATCCATTTCATATCTTTGCCACAAATACTTGATGATCACATTTGAGGGATCACTGCAAAAATGTGTTTGCATCGTCAGATAAATCGATATCAAAAATATTTACTTCTTAGTATTGGTATTCCCAAGTCCAAAGTCTAGATTCAAACCTGGAGACATGCTTAAAGATAAGGACTGGTAATACATATGAAACCCTCCATAACCCTCAGAATCTCATGTCATTTATACCAAGTATCTTTAGTATCAAAAGTACAAGTACAAGTAAAAATACTTATATTTTAATGTATGTACACTATATACTGTATACTGTGGGTTGACCTATTGTCAACCTAGCAAATGACTGCATCCAATATTCAGCGTGTTTTTGAAAATCTAATTTTCTTCTTTGTTTTTTTTGTTTTTATCTGATTGCCCAAACAAATTAATACAAATACATGTAGTAGAGTAAAAGTACAATATCTTCCTCCAAATTATAGTGGAGTAAAAGTATACATTCACAGAAAGTGGAAATACTCAAGTATTGTACCAGTGCATCAACATTGTATTCAGGGACAGTACTTGAAAGCACTAAGTTACATGCCATCACTGGTTGTTTGTATTACTGAATTGTTTGCACACTATACTGTGCTATGTTCAGAACAGTGCGTCCTGCAAAAGTAAAAACTGATGGTTAAGAGTAATGGATCCAAAGAGTGGTAACCAAGATGTCAGTGCACTTCAAACAAAGTGCTTGTCAGAACGTCTTTTCATTCTGAAACCCTCATTAGCAATGATCTAAGTATGTGTTGTTATCTTCTTACAACTCATTGCTTCAGGAACTGTCTGCAAGTGTTGCCAAATTAAAACTGACAAGTTGGTATGAGTTCTTTGAAGCATACAATGACTTAATCTTGGAGACCAAACAGTAGGACAAAGTTCACAACCACAAAATTGCTGTACTTACTTTTTCCACTTCCTCACTCCAAAGCTGAAACAAAACATACAGAAAAAAAGAGGAAGAGAGAAATACAAGTTATGACATGGATAGCCTAGAGGGCCGTGACTGATGTGGTACGTCACCTGCTTAATTATGGTATGAAAATATTGTTTAATCCATGGAGGAACACATCATCAGTATTAGTAAATGTAAAAAGCTTGTCGGTGGGGTAAATATAGGCAAACCTTGGTTTTGGATCTAGGCTGTGTTTTGCCTGGTATTGACACTTTAATGCCATTTTGTGAGGATATTCTGACATTACCCTCTTGCTCTAACCTATCACTGATGCAGTCACTTTGTTCTTTGATCACATCTGTTTTCAGATTGAGAAATAATTATGACAGCTTGTGTTGGCTTTGTCTGTAGATTTTAGAATTGTGAGGCAAGGACCATTTTCTTGGGATGGGTTCCTATGAGTGGTGTGCTCTCTTATTTGAAGTCAGCAGCTGAGTTTTGGTAACATGGAGCATTAGCCTCGACTGTAAGTTTCTCAAGACATGAAGAAACCAGACACAGAAGACTGGTGTGCAGAGTGTCTCAGCGAGTTGTGGTCCAGGTGGAACATAGAAAGAACATGGGTATCAAGAAAGATGAACTGAAGGAGTATGAACAACAGGAGAAAATGAAAAAGGGAACTTGAAGCTAGGAGGATTGAGCCACAGACTATGTAACAGGAGCAGACATACCACTATGACATCACTCACTGGTTTGTGGGCTACTGTTTTGAAGCCAAGTCAGGTGACAAATAGGGATGTTTTCTCATTATCTTACATATAATCAAACAGAAACCAATGCAAAAAAATATAGTTTTAAGACACTTCCGCATTTGCTTCACTTTTTTGTCTCTGAGATTACATCCACTTTCTTTATTAGAATCTATTGACAGAGCTTAAAAAACAACAACAATGAGACAACATCACAAACACAACTTTTGGCTGTGAAGTCTTTATAATTGCTCATTTTCACAGTCTTATATTTAATCAGTTTTATGATAAACATAATATGTGTGATCCATGACACAATTCAAAAAGGATCAAAAAATGATGTGTCTCTCTCCATTCACTGCAATATAAAGTTTATATAATCCGTCTGATCACCCACCTGCCCACTCGACCACCTGGCAAAACCCCCCCCATCCCATCCTAATGTGTCTGCACATTTAACACGTTTTAAGCACTACAGTTTAAAAGAAAAAGCTATGAAAAAGAAAAGAAAATGCTAGACTCTCTCCACAGCAGAAGAGAGGCATTTTCAGGCTAGGCAATATTTCCTAAATTAATTACAATATTACAATATATTGTTATTTTTCCAGTATTAAAATGTTTGTCATGCACCAAACCACATACACATGCCAAATCACCTCTGAAACTATCAAAATATAACTAAAATGTTCAATGCAATGAACTGTGGCTCACTGTTATATATGACATGAAACAAAAACCCTTCACCTCCAAAACTAGGTAATAAACAAAGATTCTGTCAGCTTTTAATTGCAACTTGCTTAAAAATCCTTAATCTGGAAAACAATGAAGCAACATGCATGGGCTTTCAAAATCACAAGTATTGCATCACCAACTTGACATTCCCTGAAAATCTTGTTTTTGCTGACCTCTGGCGGTTTAACTAGCTTCTCTCCATGCTGCCATGATGCATGTGTACCTCGAGCTCAGAAATGTATTTGATATGTATCTTTAATGTGATGTGAGACAATACATCTAATTTTTGTTTGTTTATTTGGTCTGGCTGGTTTTAAAGGCTGCATTACAGTAAAGTGATGCCATTATCTGAAGTAACCAGACTGCTCTACTTATATCCACATTACTGATGATTATTGGTCAAAAATGTTATTGTGTTAATATCTTGTAAAAGTTATTGTAAGTTATATTGTATATTTTAGACATAAATGTTGTGATATTTGATGTTGTGGTCCATGTGCCTTTGAGGAGATTTCAGACTATCAAGATTTATATTGTGTATTATTATATAGCCTTAAAATATTGAAATTTTATTTTAAGGCTATATGGCCCAGCCCTGTTTCTGCTCCGGGACCTTGTGACTACATTATTGGGTGTGGATGCAGGTGCAACAAGGCACACCCAATAGGTGTCAGTGCTGAAACAGACAAGTCACTGAGCAATTATCCTTGTGGGCTTGTTATCAATGTAGACCGACATTAATCATGGCTACCTAATAGCAGACATGACACAGAGGTCTGGCATATCCCCCTGAGTTCATCATCAACATTCTTAAGAGGTGAAAAAACCTCCTGACTAAACATTAATGAAGTACAAGTTCATAGTTACCCATAATAAGTGACTAGTACAGTATGATGCAATACCTGGAATTGTCTCAAGGCCCTTTGAAGTACCATAATATAAGTAAGGGATAATCACAGAGAGGCAGGGCAATAAACAGTTTGATATGCCCGGCTCGTGGAAGGGTTAAGTCCCGACAGGACGAACTGGACCCACGGGTCCGGTTCGTCCTGTTTATTCGTTTATTCGTCCTGTTTATTGCCCTGCCTCTCGGTGATTATCCCTTACGTGATTTCCCACCCACTCTAGTGGCCTGTCAGAGCCACACTGTAGAGACTCAAGTTTAAAAAGTAGTCTGTTTCTGGTTGACCAATAAGTACATACAATATGACATGGTTATTTTGAAGCGATGATTGTACATGTCAAGCTGTGTGAAGTAAAGCAGAACTGTCTCCTTACCGCAGAGGCACTGGCAGAAAGCACATAGTTGCGTGGTCTGGTCTCATGAAAATCTGGAGCCATCTACAGAAAAAATAAGGTTATTTAACATTCATACTATTGTGCACTCAATGTTTACATGGCAAGCATACTTCAGCAAACATTATGCATCAAGAATGCAGACATATCAATCAGAAAGCACCGCAGAAGTGAATGACGATGAAGTAAACAGTACAGATTAGTGTGAAATTGGCAATTTCTGCATTTTTTTTCCTTTTCTATTAATAAATTGGTTATTCTAGACATAAATATACTATCAATGTATGGCCTGTCGCCAAGTTCTTGCTCATGGGGGAAGATGTTGGGTAAATTAATAATTAAAGAGTATGTTCTGGACCTGCTCCAATTGAAAAGTGTCATGAGATAACTTTTGCTGTGAATTGGAGCTACATAAATAAAATTGACTTGACATCTATTAAAATCAAACTCATATGTCAATCATGTCCATCCACAATATCGAAATTCGTACAGATAAAAACCTGATTGAAAACACAAGTTGAATTTTTTTAACCTCTTTAATTCTAAAAAGTTAAATACATGTCATTCTTAATTTAAAAGGGTGTGCCTCTGCCAATTGTAAGATGGGAATCGTGGTTGATAATTAATACCCGCCAGCACATTAGGTGTGTCAGAACTTATAAAGGAAAGGCGCAGAGAGGTGATGTAACACAACAGTGTGTAAACATCCGCTCAAGCACCAGTGAAACTAGTGAGTAATCTTGAGCTTCATTGTCAGGCAGCTGTAGCTTATCATGCTCATGCTAACATGCAATCAGATAGCAAAAGTCTGACATTGTCAGTTAGCATAATCTCTTATTTTGTCACCGTCAAACTGAAAACGAAAGTTCTGAAGGTTTTAAAGGGATAGTTCGGGTTTTTTGAAGTGGGGTCATATAAAGCACATATCTATAGTCGGTCTGTTCTCTACCTTAATTGCCGATCAGCGCAGCCTCAGTTTGTAGAAGCAGAGAGCCGCTCCAGCCCAGACGCTCAACTTTGTACTGCAGTGAGCGGAGTCCAGATGAAAAGCGAATTTTAACCACCTAAAACAAGGCCCACCTAAAAACATCTATATCAGTTCAAGTGTACGTTGTATAGAGAAAATTCACCCAGTTGATGGACGATGTGGTGGACAGAGGAGACTGGACCCCCAAACACCCTGAGTACCGACCCAGATGATGTCCCACTGACACCATCCAGCCCAGCAGCACTGCAGGGACTCCTGCTCAGCCTATTACTGTCCATCATCTGTAACTGTTTTAATATAGTTTTTAATAATAATTGTTTTTGTTAATAGTTAATAACAATGTGGAAATAGTTATTTATGCTGTAATTTTGTAAATAGTTGTAAATGTTTAGACCTTAATAATAAAAGAAAACATTCAATCTCTTGTTGTCCCTGAAAAGTAGCACTTCATGCTGTTTGCTGTTACAAATTGTACTTAAGTTGGAAACAGTGAATGGAATAGACAATGTCTAACAATAGAACAATATTTTATTTCATGAATTATATAAAATGAACAATTATGAACAAATAATTTAAAAATAACTCATAAATGAACGAACAGTAATAATATAAGGATTGTCCTCTGGAGCAGAGAAGAGCCTCAGATATAAGCCCAACAATATGCACTTTTGGACGATTTACTGACAGTTGCGTTTTTTCGGACAGTCACCTACACTGTCACTGTGCTCTGTAGTGCTCGTCGAACAGACAGTGGTTGTTTGTTGTGTGCACGCCATCAACTGTCCGGGCGCTGCACTTCCGAGTTCCGCCCCTTACATTCCGTCAACATTACGTTGTCAATGTCGATGTAGAAAATCAATTTTTGACATTTGTGAATCGATTCAGAATCACCCACGTCCGAATCGAGATGCATCCAAGAATCGATTATTTTTCCCACCCCTAATCACAGCCTGATCTAAATCTGTTCATCTTGGTCCATTTACGTATATGAAGTAAAAAAAAAAAGTCTCCAACATCTCCACAGTCCCTATAAGTCAACCGCTTTACATCCAAAGGCATCAAGCTGAGCAGTACCAACGTATTTTAACTGACATTTTGAGGTTTTAAGGTCCCTTGGAGTTTAACATATCTAGCGTTGGATGTTCAAATGAGTAAAACACGAGTATAGACCCAATACTTACATTTAAATGCAAGATCTGCGCCTCTTGAGGTCGCCTTTATTTATTTATTTATTTATTTATTCATTCATTCATTCATTCTCGTCGGGCGTGCAATGAATCTTGGGCAATTTATAGCCATGAAGGATAGTAGCGGTGCGTCCTCCAGGAAGAGGGAAAAGAAGGCAGCATTTGTGGGGTGCATTTGGAGGAGCCTTTGAATTGGGACAGGCTTCGCTTCATAGTGACATAATTGCACTTCAAATGCGCACTCCGAAGGATGCTGCCCCTGAATTGGGACACAGCGTCTGCAGCCTACAAACCCACAAGCAAATCAAACCGAAATGGATTTGTATTTTTTTTTTTTTGACATATTCATCCATTAGTGTGCAACCAAAAAGTGATTTATTAAAATTCATAGTTATTAAAAATGCAACAGATCTTGAATGACAACTGCGGTTGTTGTGAACTCGTGCTCCCCGTGTATCATCAGACAAGAGACAGACTGGAGACAAGCTCTTTGAATACATTCATTGGTTAATAATGTGCACAGACGTGAAGGGTGGCCCGTAAAATCGATTGTGAAAAAATATGTCAAATTTGCAAATAAGAGGTTTCTGTCTGACAGCAACGATATCAGTAATAATTAATGTGTAGGATATTAAATCAGTCCAAAACAGTAATAATATAAATTGGATAAAACACTGAATGGTAAACCTCCACTTAAAGCTAGGGTCTACAATCCTGGAGAGCTAGCAAGATTTGAAAGTGGTGTTTCTGAACAACATTACATTATAGTGACTAATCGAAAAAATTAGCATTAGTTGCAGCCCTACTCTATCATCCATCTGCCTATTGGCCTTACACACCACACAAGCCTCATGTTCACAACTCACATTCTTCATGACAGCACTAGTTTATAGTTACCACAAACCTTGTTACGTGATGCAAATCTAATACAATGCTTTCATAAATGTAATATGTGTATCAGTGGGTTAACAGTATAATTTATTTTCAACCTGCAGGTAGATGAAGGACTGGGCTCGGCACTGATGTTGGTGCTACATACAGGACTTACGAGCTATACTTACACGTCAGTCAAACTGTGAACATCAACTTACACATCAACTGAACAACGATATTAAGCTAGTGCCTCATTTTTATTATTCAATACAAACATCACTGTATTGATGCACCCCACCCACCAACCATAATTATCAACCACCTATTCATCCCCATACCATTACTACAACAGCTCAAAAACAAGTTACACAGAAACCCAGAGAAAGCAGACGACACCAGATCGATACAACTACAAACTAAAGTCCATTAGAAAACAATCCCAGGCTCTTTACAAAAATGATAAGCCAACATGTTCAATGAGTTCAACAAATAACATTCAAGGAATGCTTATATTCTTTTAATGGCATCATCGATTTCTGAAATCTGGTCCTTCAGTTGGTTCCATTGTTCAGGATTCAGGGAGATACCTACAAGAAATGTAAGACAGGCCATTAAAGTGTGTCTTACAGCACAGCTGCAAACTATCAAAAACATCAAACATTCCTTTTTTCCAGGTCCTGCTGTAATTTTTCAGATAAATGTGTTCCATATGTATATCACCAAAACTTCCGATGTGATTACCTTTTTTCCCCGGTTTCATCTCTCCATCTTGGTTCATCCAGTACTCTCTGATGTCAATGAGGACTTTACCTTTGAAGTCCCTGACGCTGACGTATCTCATCTTCCCAATCTGTGGAAAGCAAACTCACTGTCAATACACTGAAGTTATTAACTAAAACATTTTTTTGCAATGCTTTAATACTACAATAGTCTAACTCTCTACAAGCTGTGCATATGTATATGAGGAGTTTGTGGCATAGTGACTTAAAAACAGAACTAAAAAAATCCCCTCTCCGGGAGCCATCACCTTATCGTGGTGGAGAGGTTTGCGTGTCCCAATGAACCAGGGAGCTAGGTTGTCAGGAGCCTTGTGCTCCCGGTAGGTTCTCCCAAGGCAAATTGGTCTCAGGTGAGGGGCCAGACTAAGTATGGTTCACAATTACCCCATGAAAGATAGAGGTGTGAGGCCAGAGACCTTGCCCAGAGGAAGCACGGGGCCCACGTCCGGAGCC
>OMLP01029445.1:0-10447 GCA_900302685.1 Spondyliosoma cantharus | reverse complement strand
TTTTTTTTTTTTTATATATATATATATATATATATATATATATATATATATATATATATATATAGCATTAAAGCATAGCATTAAAGCACAAACCTTGGTCTCTACTTCACTGTCGGAGTCACTTCCAGATGTGGAGGACAGAACTTCCTTTGATTTTGGCATTCTGCTGAGACAGGGATCAAATGTCAGACCTTTATTTTACTGCAAAATCACCTTCAAGAGATAATTTTAAAAAACACTATTCAGAGACATTAACATGGGCAGACGGTAATCTGATAAATTACCTCCAGTGATGTTACTCAGTAGCTAAGCTGCATGGAGGTGATGTGGGCTCCAGGTTTTGATTAGGGAGAATAAAAATGTTGATATCTCTGGTCCTGCTGGATGGTTTAAATCATTTGTTTTTAAACTGTCCATAAAGAGTCCAACAGTGCAGTGCTAGAAACAGTGGACTGCTTTTCAAAACCTGACCTACATACGCCACTCACACAATGTAGTGTGACGCATATCTGCTTTATGAACTGCACATCCTTTTTATTTGCTTGCCAACTCTACAGTACACGTCTGGGGGACAGCCGAGTTGTTGTCCAGCAGACTAACAGGGCTACAAAGATCTCTGTACGTGTAACTTACATGTTTTTATTCCCCAACTGTATGTTCAGAGATTGCCTAATGGGTTAATGAGTTGTGCTTGTGTTTTTCTCTCAGTTGGTTATAATAAAAAAAAAAAAAAAGCCAGCGGCAGAGCTGATTCAGCAGATTGAGAGCCGTAGTTTCCCCACCAGCAAACACACAGACACTTTGACTGTCACAGCTGCAGTGTCTCTGGGCTTGTTGGGTCAAGCAGGCACACTGGGTGGCGCAGCAGTGGCAGGGCAGTTTTCAAATTTGTTTTCGTACATAACATGGCTAGCTAACATTGCTAATGTTATCCATCTAAACGATCAAACGTTTTAAAAAAATACTTTTTGGAAAAACAAACGGTAAACAATTCACAATAAGTACAATGTGAGGTTAGGGCTGACAAAGCACCAAGATCACTATAGACCTACACTTTGGATAGACAGTTTCCTGTTAGTGAGGTTAGCTAGCCACATGCTAACATTAGGTTGCAATGGCTCGTTTTTATACTCGGTGCTGTAAGTACTACCAAAAAATTCAGCGAGCTGTAAAACTCCGACCTCATTGTTGGAATAGACATTGAAATCACAAATACAACGAAAGGTGACTAGTCCTACTAGTGTGTAAGTTATATGGAGAGCTTTTTAGGAAGCAAGCTAGGCTAGCTGACAGGCTAACTGCAGTAGTAATGGACACCTATGAAATGATCAAGAATGCTAGAAACAATATACACAAAAAACGAAAGGTAAACTATTAACAATAAATACAAAGCAATTATTTTGGGTAATTAGGTTTGGGGTGAAAAAGCATAGAAATAACTATGGATGTATACTGTGACACTAGTTGTTTTTACACTGGGCAATAAGCCGCCAAAAGGCCGGCCTGGTCGGCCTTTTTACACAGAAGGAAATAAGTGTACCCTCCGAGGGTACACTTATTAAGTACTTTTTTACTTTCAAATTAAAAGCCCCCCGCTAAGAATCCAGTTCTAAACTCCAATGGGGTGCAATGTAAAGCTGTTATTTTGAAGACACATTCGTTGTCACTGTTCACTTCCCAACTTCGTGCTTCACGTCACAGAGGCGGCCAAGTGGCGGCTTTTGGAAAAGGAGGAATATTACGCCTCATTTTTACATAGAGACTTACACTGGAGCAAATGTGCTGCCTTCTCTATGTAAAAAGGACTACTGGTACTAGAGGCAAAGAGGACGTGCAGTGCGTAAAAAAAAGCAAACATATGACACACTAAACTGAGTAAGTGGAGACTTATCCACAATGTATCTCAGGCACTGTGTGACATCACCGCAAATCATCAGATTACATACAGCTTCAACTTGAGCCACAAAAGACTTTATACTACTTTTTTCCCATATGCAATAGTACTCAGCAAGACCTGTAACACAAAAGATTACAAATTGCTTGTATGCACACAACAAATAATAATTAAAAAAAGCATACAGCTGTACTCTGAATGTAACTCTTTTACAGTTCGTATGGAATGAGGAATGATTACAGTGGCCATTTAAGATGGACTTGAAAAATATCTAATTTGGACAGGACAGCAGGTAGGTCATATAACTGTCATGCTTTTGCAATTAGATGTGCCAGGTTTGTACAGAGATCTAGCCACTGGCAAATTATAGGAGCTGGTTCTGTAACAGATAATGATATTCTGTGAAAACAAAAACATCATACTGTCAGCATCAACTAGCTAAATAAAGTTTAGATTAGTTATACTAACATTTTAAATACATCCTTTACTAATTAATTCTTCCTAGTATGCTGTCACAGTAAGGGGCTGGTGTGTGTGTGTTTATGGGGCGCGAGGTCGTTTTTTTTTTTCTTTTGTCATTGTAGTAGTGACCACACTTAACAGACTGTCGCTGTTAGCTGCTACAGACAACTAACGTTATGGGCTTGGGAAAAAAACAAAACAATTTTAGGTGTCACAAAGAATTAAAACTGTGCGCCGAGACGATGTAACAGAGCCTCTCACTATAAATGACTTAATATGAGGAGCATGTGCGCAACACAACGCGTTACTCGGGCTCGAACTTTTACTGGATTCGGGGGAGGTGGCTCATTGATTAGTGCATGTCCAGCTAGTAATCTTCCAGGGAGAAGCAGTTAATTTGAAACGAGCCTAATGTGTTTGGGCGTTTTAGCGTTTCAGACTGCACCACATACTGCGTAGGACTTCAGAAAGTGTCAATACGAGCCGCTGTCATAGAGGTGATGGACGAGAGGCCACGTTGTTGTTGCACTGTAATGATACAAGACTGTGTTTGTATACAAGCGCAGATGGTAGCTAGCTGGCTTTGTTAAATGTTATCTGTATAGTTAGCCACAGTAGCTAACATTAGCAGGGCTGGAGCCCCGTCGCACATGTATGCTGGCTCGTTAACATAAGAAATTAACTCATGTAGCCAGTTCGTCCTCATAAAACAGCAGCGCAGTACAACACCGAACTATTCTATTGAACCAACATTTTTAACACAGATACGTTTTGGCATGTTCTTTTCGAACTGTTAATGCTTACATGATATGATGTAGAAGAGCGGACCTCTTGACAGGAAGCGGAATGTAGCGGTGTTTCCGGTGTGTGTTCTGCCTGCCTCCCTGCCGACTCCACTGGACCCGTTCCAAACCGCTCCTTCAACACTCCCACTCCGGACGGTGTGACTCGGCGTGAAGTACTTGGGGCTGTGGATCCAACATCTCCCTAGATGAAATGTATATAATTATTCAAATTATTATTTTAGCAAAATATTACATTCATAAAAAATAAAATGGCTTGAACGATTGTCCTCCTGTCAAAGTTACAGATTTGAATTCATATTTGACTTCGATTTAATATTTTAATACTAAAAATAAAAACAGAAATTGTCAAAAACAATTAGACTAATTAGATATTTCAAATCTACTCCTTCTAGTTAGCACACTGTGTTTGGTTGTGTTTGTTTGTTGATATTTGTTTGTGTTTGTTTGTTGATGTTTGGTTGTGTTTTGTTTGTTGATGTTTGGTTGTGTTTGTTTGTTGATGTTTGGTTGTGTTTTTGTTTGTTGATGTTTGGTTGTGTTTTTGTTTGTTGATGTTTGGTTGTGTTTTTGTTTGTTGATGTTTGGTTGTGTTTTGTTTGTTGATGTTTGGTTGTGTTTTTGTTTGTTAATGTTTCAAGGAAAACTGAAATGATGTAACATATCAAACCCGACATCAAGGAAAGATCAGCCTCGTCATCATTGACCCTCGATCAATCCAAACTCCTCGGAGCACAAATAAGAGCTTTGGGCCGAACTGCAAGATAGCGGACAGGAACAAGTGAGGACATGACACATAAGGGAATTTGGATGTACCTATTGTACGCCTCATGACGAGCTCTGTTCTTGGCTCACTTCCTGTTTACCTAGTATCATGTGATACCTATAAACCTAGACATCCCTCCTTTTCTTGGAAATAAACATATCCACTTAAACCAATTTTGTGTGATAATGTGCAAACTGTACTTGGCGCTTACTTTACTTTCTGCACACTGTTTAGCTTTAAACTTGACCACTTTACAACTGTTAATTCCAACATAACAATTATTTCACATTACATCCCCACAGTGTATACAGTTCACTTCAACACAAGATCACAAAGTCTTCCAGTTGGCCTTTTTAACCCACTGAGGCCTGGGTATTGGTATCTCTGATGTTTGAGTGGTGTGGTGTCTGAGTGCCATTAGTGTGTGGCTGTGTGTCCTTGACCGATACACTGTCCTCCGTGTATCCACCAGTGCACTGTGCATTTTCTTAAGTTAATCTGATACCTTTTCACATGTGTGGTGTTCCTCCGATAGCATACCCCAGTGGTAGATTCAACCACAATTTGATTTCTTGTTGTATTTACTTTGTGTGGTGTGGTGTTGAAAGCTGTATTGAACTTTTCCTGCTGCAATGGTACTGTGTCTTTGATGTCTACCTTTGAGTACTGAGGTCCTCTTCATTCATCAGTATGTCGTTTTGCCTTCAACAGGGTTTTTTATTATTGTGCCATGCTCTATGCTTCCATATATAGTCACATACTTAGTTCACGTTTCCAATCTAGTCCATTGGCCTGAGCAATCTATATTCTCTTCATCAAAGATGAGTTTTGGAACTCAACTTCTCCATTTGCTTGAGCCCATCTTGGTGTTTTCTTTATATGTCTTATTCCTGGAATAAATCAGATTTGAATTGCGGTCCATTGCCTGGTTTGCAGGTCACAGGTCATCCATTCTGCTGAACATTCACTAAAGACTGTCGATGACTTTTTCGGTAGTTGTAGAGGTCGGTCCAGCCTACGACCGCTATGACTCCCCACCTCAGTCCATCTCTGACAAGCAAGGCTGCAACCACTGCAAAGATGCCCGACCCGATCAGTCTGCGCCTAGTACACCATTCACCATAGAACCCTGGCCAGGAGAACTGTCACAGTTAAAAAAAATCTAAATTGTAAACAATCATTCCTGCAGAGGGACTTGATTGTATTTATTGAGTACTACTGTAATTATAGCAAACAAAAGCACTGGCGTGAATTCACCCCTGCATGCAGCTACGTGTCAAAGTTGCCACCTCTGTCTGACCAGGTCATTGGGAGCTCCAAGTGAACACAAAATAAGGCCCAATAACTTCTTTTTTGGCAGGTATTGTTAAACAGGTGCACAATATGACCGTGGATGTGATCTAAAATGCTGAAAAAAAGCATTTTGATTTTTCTTTATTTTGTTGTCCTAGTGGTTGGCTGTTCTGGTGAGCTTAATTTATGATTAAGCAGTTATAAATTGTTTGAAATTTAGAGTGAGACAGGGCTGTGGAGTTTGATATTGGATTAGGTTTGATTGAGTTAAAGGGGACTGTTGGACACTATATTGAGTGCCATTTTAGCTGGTAAGTGTGGATGCCCCTCCTCTTTAGTGTTGGTCATGTAGGTATGTTTTTACTGCCAGCTGGTAGACAGAGGCCTCAGTTGTATTTCCGCCTTCCTCCTCCCTGCCTGTTGTTAGTTAAAACTGAGAATGTCAGGAACAACACCAAATTACTGCTCACTGCATCTGTTACTGGAATACTGCTGGATACAGTGTTACTAAGGTAAGCCCCTCGATATCTAATTAGTTATTTCATGATTTCATGGAGTTAAATTATACAATATACAAGAATACATAAATATACATTTATATGTAATAACTGTACAACTGTATAACGTTTGTACAAATAACAGCTTTATTGTTAAAGAACAAAACATAGAAATTTAGTTATAAAATCAGTTAGAAATGGCATTGATCATTAATCAGCATTGATTAAAAAAAATCCCTTTGTTGAATTATATGCTAAAATGCCTGACTGAGCAACATAAAATAAATGCCATTGTGGAAAGAGGCTGTGTAGCAAAGAGCAATGACACATAGCTCATTCAGTTTTTGTTTTTTCGTCAACAGAAAGGAAGACAAGTACTAAGCCACTTTACAACACACATTCCCAGACATTAAGGTACAAACTTGCAACAAATGGTTGATCTGGAGATAAGAGTAGATAATAATGATTAACTGGAGCCTGAACAGGTCACAGGTATGCCTCAGGCCTCAGTGTTGCCATATCAAACAGTGGTGTCCTGTAAACACTCAGCAGCTTCACTTGTTTTGCTTCATAAATACTGAGGGGTAACTGCCACTCTGGCATGTGATTTAAAAATCTGTTTTTCTGTATGTGACTAGTATTTTATAGTATTAGTATTTCATAACCAACTTGTCTATGCTCACAAATCTTACAGAAGAAGATCACCAGAAGGATGGATCACTCCTGTGTAAAATGCCTGAAAACAATGGTGATATTTCTCAACTTTCTGTGCTGGGTAGGTTATTAGAGACCAGGATGCATTCATGATGGCACTCATTAACACCCTCTCAAACCTTGAATTGTGTTGTCTTGTGAATGTGTAATACAACACATATCCCACCCAATTGTGGGATTGGGTACTGTATGAAAACCTGCCTGGTTTTGATTACTAATTTCAATCTAAGCTTTCACCTTTCAACCTTTTTAAGGGGTACTCCTGAGATGTGGTATGTCACTTTCAAAAAGCTGGGTGGCTTGCATGGGACGGTGGTAGCAGTAGATGGTGTGAGTAAAATTGTCTAAGTGCTCCTCGAATAAAAACAACCAAAAGTGGTTGTCTTTAGAAAATAAAATAAATTAATCTGGAGGAGGTTTGACAAGGGTCAGGAGGTGTTTAAACACCAAGCAGGTGTAATGTTCCTCGTGACTCCCTTCCTTTCAGTGGGAATTTACTGTTTGTTTCACTAGTGTGCCCGCTGCGTGCCATGTTCAAGCACAGTACACTTCACAGAGGTGTGCTTAAATAGGTATGGTTGCTCATGCATGAGCACAAGGATGGGTGCACAACATGGACATGAGGCATAACCATGCGTATTAGGCTTCCTTGCATAATCAAGAAATCCAGCAATGTGAGAGGGCAATCTATGACCAAAATGACACAAAATAAGCCACAAAAAAGCCAGCAAAGTTAGTTATGTTCACTCTGTTGTTCTCCATTGTACCGCGAGCGCACTCCGAAGTGATGACCTATGTACAAGAGGTAACCATGTTCAGTCCCGGTTGCGGCCGAAACAATGTGAGTGCAGGACAGTGGGGGACTGGGGAGGAGGGACAATGATGCTTCGTGAGTGCGCCCAAGATGGCCTTTGATGACAGGAATACACGCTGTACAGTCCAAACTAATCTCACATACCAGAATAATAATGTGAGGTGTCTTTTTTTCTCTCCTGTGTAGCTCTGCGGTGCATTTGTAGTGGCCTTTGGGGAGTTCCAGATGATGCACTCCAATTTCGCCTCACTCATCACCACCTTCTGGCCAATCTACCCTGCCAACACTCTGGTGGTCACCGGTACCATTGTTACCTGTGTGTGTTACTTGGGAGTGTTAGGAGGCTTGAAGGAGAACCGTTGCATGCTCATCAGTGTGAGTATGAAGCATGAACCTACTAATTATACCTGGAAGTCAAATTCACTTCTATGAAGCTTCTCAGTGGTGCATGAAGCTAAAATGACTCAACTGTCTTCAAGATAGCTTCTGCATTGTGGGGCCCATAGAGCATGTTCACTAGAGACTTCTGCCGAAGATTTACATGAATGAACATTTGTGATGTTTGCTTAATTGTTCTAAAAACGTAACTTCATCTATTCTTTCAATCTGCATGGTACAACTTGGTTCAACTCGACTTGCTTGAACACATTCTTTTTTGGTTTTCCATCAGCAGAAGTTGCAGATAGTGTCTGGTACTATCTTTGGTATCACCTCTGTCAACTGCGAGTCTAGTCAAGCTGAGCTGTACCATGAGTGATGCATATACATTTCATTAGGTACACTTGTACAATCTAATGGCATCCAATATAAAAGCTCTGCTATAACTTCTGCCTTTACAAAGATGTATAATGACTGACACTTGACTGAGGTATTCATATAACTACTATGTTCATTATTGAGGTTGTAGTTTGCAGTGGCATTGAACTGAACTGCATTATATTGAGAGTTGTTTTGAACATTTTGAACATCCTACTTACTTACATAAGTAAGTATATAATGGCCAGGATATTAGGAACTCAACCTGAGTAAGAGGCAAAATGTAGAATTATTACCTTTGTCAGTGTCTACAAAAACTGAATTTTTTTGAAAACATGCCTAAAAGAGGAATTCATGGCAGAGCTGTTGTACTGGATTACATGCCATTGTACAGGTGTACCTAATGAGGTAGGCTGTGAGTGTATTGTCTAACTCATTTACAAATAGCAAACTATCGTACATGTTATGAAAAACTCACTCATGTTTAAATCTGATTGTCTGTTTGCAGTTTTTCATCCTGCTGTTCATCCTGATGCTGGTGGAGCTGGCCATGGCCTGTGTGTTTCTGGTCTACAATCGGGAGGTAGGAGCGTTTATGTAGCCTACACAACAATACATTTATAGATGATTATTTGTGATCATTTGATTGATATGGCACTCTCTTTGAAACAGTTTCACATCAAACCTTTTGATGAACACATTTTTTAGTCAGACATTTTCCAGATTCACTTCTGTTAAACTATGATGAGGTTTATAATGTCGGTAGCTGACAGCTGGTAGAGGGACGAACGACACAACCCACTTTTTTCAGTCCTTGTTATGGCCCTTGGTCTTTCCACCTTTCATACGTAATGGCATGAAACTAGAGGTCAATGTCTTTAATGTCCAGAAGACAGCGTTGAATTGCAGGTAATGTAGCTAACCTGTCTGCAGATTGACACATACTTTGAGAAAGACCTCATGCAAAGCTTGGAGATCTACAGACAGTCCAGTCCAGAAGGCAACAAGACACTTAAAGATGACTTTGATGCTGTCCAGTACCTGGTAAGTGATCCACTAGTCTTCTTCCCCCATTACATTCTTTATATTAAGATTTTCATATTGCATTACCATAACATATGATATATCATATCATATATGAATATGTTTTACTGCCTGTATTTTTCACACTCTCATGTAGATCAATGTATTTGTCATTCCTTTCCCCCTGTTCAAATGATATAGATAGTCATTCATTGAAGATGTTTTTTTGAACAGTTTAGGTGCTGTGGAGTTTATGGTGAAGCAGACTGGAAGGGTAATGTCCCAATCTCATGTTGTACCAAGGACCCCTGTAACATCTTCCCCCAGGCCAACTGGCAAGAGGTTACGTCATTATTTTTTCTATAAACACCTGGTTCTCCAAAGGATCTCCAAACAGACACACAATAGTCCCTCATAGCTTCATCCATCTCATCAAATTTTGTTTTTTTTAATAAATGTTTGTGATGCTGTGCATACCATCACATTCTGTTTTGTGACTCAATAAATAAATTAATATGCCATTAAATGCACCAAAAATAAAATTGTAAATAGATGTAGGAACTAAGTCACATTTCTGCTTTAATTTGCCTCTGTATTTGTTTAACTTTTGTATTAATTCAGCTAACGCTACAGTTTGAAGCAGTTAGCCATTACTTTAACAACAACATTCAGTTATATGTCCATCAGGGTAAATGACTTGGAATTCAGGCAGAGCAGCTGTGGGACATCAGAGGGAACAAGGAAACATTTTCTCCATATAATATTATCTAAATCAGCAGTAGTTGAATTAATACAAAGGTAGATAAATACAGAGGCTAATTAAAGCAGACATACTCATTTACTGTGGGTACGGAAAGTATTCACACCCCTTCACATTTTCCACATTTTATTTTTTTACAGACTCATTTCAAAAGGGTTTAAATTAGTTTTTTTACTCTTTAATCTACACACAATACCACATAATGATATAGTGAAAAAAGTTTTTTTCCATATTTTGTTAATTTTTAAAAAATAAGACACTAGAAAAACACAAGTACATAAGTATTCACACTCTTTATTTAGTACTTAGTCGAGGCACCTTTGGCAGCAATTACAGCCTTAAGCCTGTTTGGGAATGATGCCACAAGCTTGGCACACAAGATTTGGGGTATTTTTCCCCATTCTTCTCTGCAGATCCTCTCCAGATCTCCAAGGTTGGATGGGGAGCGTCGCTGCACAGCGATTTTAAGGTCCTTCCAGAGATGCTCAATAGGGTTCAAGTCAGGGCTCTGACTGGGCCACTCTAGGACTTTCACACACTTGTCCTCAAGCCATTGCTTTGTTATTTTTGCCGTGTGCTTGGGGTCATTGTCCTGTTGAAAGGTGAATCGTCATCCAAGTCGGAGGTCCTGTGCGCTCTGGAGCAGGTTTTCATCCAGTATGTCA
>OMLP01029444.1:20231-30799 GCA_900302685.1 Spondyliosoma cantharus | reverse complement strand
ACTCTCAATATGGTGTGTGTGTGTGTGTGTGTGTGTGTGTGTGTGTGTGTGTGTGTCTCTGCTAGTATGGAGGTGGATTTTCATTACTTTTTAACTAATGATCGGAGTGTGTTTGGGGGTTAACGTGAGAAAACAGGTCATGCTGGCGAAAGGGGGTCATTATTAAGCAAATGTGTGTAGGTATGTGTTTTTTTCAGGGCAAGTGTGCATATGTGTGTTCCTGTACCGCGTTAGCGTTAATTGTCTTGTTGTGGCCGAGTCCCACGTCCCTTCAAGTGAGTGTAGGTGAGACGCGGTGTTTATGAATGTGTGTGTGTGTGTGTGTGTGTGTGTGTGAAGCCTAAATTAAACTGTGCATTAGCGGCTGTAGGTGGGTATGAAACTGTTGTAACTGGTGTGTAAGTGGTTTATATTGCAAAGTTATTTACATCCCAGTAGGCTGACTGTAAAAGAGCAAATGATGACTCACTCTCTATGTGAATTGAGATTAATTGTGCCCACACGTTTAGCCACAGCCCTCCGATCAGAACAAGAGAAGCCGGGCGGCGCGCATTGTTTAGCCTCTCATTTCTTAATCCAACAGATTGGGCCTGTTTACCAGCTCAGAGGTGTGAGGGACTTTCATTTATTCAGCACAGGGCGGTCTGTTTGTGTGTGTTTTTATATATGACAATTAATCCAACACGCACTGTTTATTTACCTGGCACGAGAGAGGTGATGTATCGCATATTGTTTGTCACAGGTGGGGCCAGGTGGTCACCTTCCCCATTGTCGCCTGCATGGATTTATGCACGGCGTCATATCTCGCAGGCATTTCCATGTGGCCACAGCAGGGGTGTGTGACAGATTTCATCACCTGGATGAGTCGGTGTTAATGAACATTTTAATCATCTCGCTGAATGCCAGAGCCTGCTGGGTGTCATCACGTCCGCCTTTCTCAGAGATAAATCTGGAAAAAGTGTGGCTGAGCAGGGAAAGCACTCCAGCGGGGCCGTAGAATCCCATCTGATGCCTCTTTTGGCTCTCAGGAAACCAAATCTTTGTATTTGTTTGACTCACTTGAATTTGGTATCACAGACATTGCAATGTTTGGTTTATCTCCACTGTCAGCTGTTAAAAAATGTCACAAATTAAGACTATAAATAAACATGCTTTCCAGACAACAGTAAAAAGTTAGAGTTAAAATCAACATCTGATTGAGTTTGATATCACAAGAAAAATCTATCTGTCACTTGCTCTGATAGTCTTTCTTTCACTGGAGCCAGAAAGCATAACTCTGACACCTGGCAGCTGTGAACTTACATGTCCTCATCTGTTGCAAAACTTTTGAAATTCTGATTTGTATATTTTTTGCGCACGTAATATATCTTGGAATAATAAGTCAAGCAGATTGTTTTACAGCATGATTTATGAAGATCACCACAGCTTAACAGTGCCGGAAGAGAGTGGAATCTAATTAACCTTTATCTTAAGGAAATAAGAAATCAGAAAAAATATGTACAAGATAGCAAGAACTTTTTGAACCTGTTTAAATTGTACCATGAATTTCAGACGTTTGTAAATTTAAATATAAAAAATATTTCCCTTTTTTTCCTTTAAAATAACGGCTTCAGAATAATTGTGATGGTACAGTGTGTTGTAAATAGGATGAATGGTGTCTCTGTCTCAGCCACTCCACACCCCCATCACTTGTTTCTGCACTGTCTAACTTCAGTGAGAGGGTAGGATCACATCACGTACACAGTTTTCAAGACATAACATTGTTATGACAATAACAACATGAGTTTTGTTTGTAACACTACAGCTGACAAATATTTACAGACCTGGTATTTGTATGTATGACTGTGGTGTTGTAATCAGAAACTCTAAATCGCACAAAATGCCAATTTGGACATAATGTTGCTTTGAAAGTTTGTTTTAAAAATAGTAAAATGTCATTTAGTTATACATGTAATAGCTCAGTTAACTACATCGTCTCGCTCAATATACGTCACCAAAACCGACATGGCCGTCGCTTCAGCACAGAAAAAATATGCATTAAAAGGTGAAAATCAAACCCAGTCTGGCCATATTATCAGCAGAAGTTATGCAAAATGCGTTCTGTGAGCTAGCTAATGGGCAGGTCGAGGGTTTCTGTTATCGGCCTCAGTGAGTGTTAAACGTCAAGACTTCACTTACCCTACACCTCTGTTGCCTGTGTAGTCTTTCTAATTACACATTTTCACAATATTATACTTTGTTTTTTTTATGACAAACTGCGACTTTTGAATTTGTTTTGAAATGATGCTCATCATGTGGATGCCCAATTGAAATATATATGTATATGTACGCTGTTACTGCACATATTCTTCTGAAAATATTATTATTATCATTATTATTAATATTTTCTGAAATAAGGTCCCGTGGTTGACCACCGTAAGTACTTCTCTATTGAGTTTAATCAGTCATCATGGAGATGGCTCAGTTGACATAAAGGTGTGGAACATCGGTCACGTGATAACTGGCATATCTGGGCTGTCGCAGGTGGTCGCCCTCATAGATCTTTTTTCAGCTGTCCAGTCCTTTATCAGTTCAGCCAATGACAGTCGTCTGTTTCTGTAATTCATTCAGTCTCTTGTCCAATTGAATTGAATATCTAATTTTCCACACTGATTATTTTATCAATAGGGCTATAGCTGCGCAGTGTGGGTGCAAACCTGTGAGCTTCCCCGGGGAACTGTCACTGACTGTCGCTGACTCAGTATTGAAGTCCAGATTGCTTAATAAATACATTTGCTGTCTTGAAATCCCCCTTGAATATAAACTAATAGCCCAACAGGTGAATGTCAGTGAAAGCTCAGATCTCTCACTTGTTTCAACTATCAAATCATCTTCAAAAGGGATCAGAGCAGAGCTTACGGAGGTGCAGAGGGATTTATAAGCTTTCAGGCGACTGAGGCATTGTGTGCAAAATTCGAGAGCGACTCAATTTAGGGAGGACGGTTCTAATATTTGTGCTCGCTCAATCCTCTTGAAGATTTGTAATGGAGTGAGGCGTCTGTCTCTGAGACTGGATTAGGTAAAGAGAGAGCGGCTATGAGTCTGAGGAGACAGGAGAGTGAGGGAGCGGGAAAACCCTCAGGTGAATAACCTGAAGATTCACCTCCACTCTGGCCTCGGGGTATTTTGGAATTTGCACATGCATACACACAGGCATGCCTCCAGGCCACTGCTGTATGTGGTGCTCAAGGTCTCACCACACAGGTTTACATGTGTGCGAGGCTGGGTGTGGTTTGCGAGAATGCATATTCTAACATCTCTCTTTTTAACATCTTCTCCTCCTCCTCTTCTCCCCGTCTGCCTCCCACCTCCATCCTGGTAGTGATTACATCTGCTCGCCTGCCTCCCAGCCAGCGTAGGAACTGGTGCTTGTGTTAGCAGAGTCCAGGCTAGCCACTCATTTACTGCATGACTGCCCGCGACGATGTTAACACAGCACAGACTTACTTTTGGCTAAACGGTTTCGGGTTGCGGGGATAGCAGATGTCGCGGACAGAGGGACGACACCACGGCTGCTTTTTACACCAACTGTTGTTTTTACTTTGACACATGTTTTGCTGCGGCGATGCACGGTGGAGCTGCGAAGACCAGTGTGTGCATCACTAAGAACAGAGGGAGGGTTTGAGAGTGTGTTTGTGCACTTGTTTAAAAAGGAGGAGGTTTTTAATTACAACAGCAGCTGTACGTCCGATACCTGCGGCAGTCCCGACAATTACGCTTCCTCTCACAGTTGTTGCAGTGCACTCTGGGTAGGAGGTGGAAGCTCACAAGCATACTTTAGTAGCAATGATGTCATCGGTTTGGTCAGACTGAGGGAGATATTAATCAGAGCTGATCGGTGCTCTCCGACAGCCGACCTACGTGGTGTCCCACACACAGAGCTGATAATGAAACAGTAGGAGCGTCTGTCCCCGTTGTCCTTTCCCCTGTTAGTGTTGTCCTCTCATGCTAGAAAAACATTTTGGTTGGATGATTGATCCTGAACGTTACTCAACTGACCTCACTTGTTCAGTTGATTTGTTAAATGTGGTAAACGATGCTCAAATTTTGCTTGTTGTTTTATCCGAAATGAGAGGAAGCAGCACAATGAATTGCTTTTGTTTTCATTTAAAGGTGTAATATGTATGATTTTTTGTCAAAAAATGTTCCCAAAATTATCAACAAAAATTTGAAAAAATAAAAGTTTAGACATCATGAAGTCTATATATTGTTTTGCAGAGATATCTACTGAAGATAGCATGCTAGCAACCTAACTCTGTCCCGCCCAGGCTCGAAGCTCCAGTGCTAACCTTCGTCTCCTAGCTCCCAGTCCCAGGACTGCTAGCTGCAAGGCTAACTTAGCTAACTAGCCAACAGCAGCTACATTTAGCAGCAGGCAGTGATACGTCTGGTGATGTGCTGTTGGCTTGAGTATGAATGCAACAAAGTTTAACATGTTTCATATTTAAGTGTTTGTAGGTTTAATTTGGAATTGCATCATGAGCTGCAGCAGATGTTACCCAATTCCAAAAAAGAGGGTGAATGCATTAGTTTGAATGTGGTAGGTAATTTATATCTTGATGACTCAAGGCAACTGACATCGGTTGAATCCCTGTTATGTTAAATGTCTCTGTGTAATTTCCACAATTTGTGATGCCAGGTGGAAAATATCAGAACGAGCTCAACATCTTGAAATACAGCACTCGTTTTGCCTCTGAGGTCTGTTTCTTCCTCACATCGCTCTGATTAATTACCAAAATGAATGTACAATGTGATCAATCATTCACTGTCAGTTTGACAGATTGTGACACATCCTGTCTCATGATCAATTTAATTGCCAGATGGCTGTCAAAACAGTTGCCTCACTCATTGAACATACAGCTTTTGTTGTTTTGATGCAGGCAATCCTCCCCTTTTCCCTAAAGCTTATTGCTCTGTTTCACAAAATTGTTATAATTTCCTTTGATATCACCAGAACCCACAGAACATCGAAGTTAAGGTGTATTAACACTCTGTAGAACATGCTGATGCTAGGCAGATGTAATGTTTACTCTGTTCACCATCTTAGTGTAGCACTGGTGCTGAACACGCTACACTAAAATGAAGTGTACAGCTGAGCCTGAGGGTAATGCCATAAGTTTTGGAAGTATTTGTTCTGAAACCAAGGTCCTCGACAAAATTGAAACTTGACCTTGATATTTTAAATAAATGATATCTGACATTTCACTGAGTTGTGTACTAACACATCCCAAATGCTTTTGAATGCTTTCGAAAAACCGTGGAGATTCATAATTTTATTCAAGTTATGTCAGACATCAGAAATCAGATCGCTCAGGACAGATGGTGGTATTGGGTATTAACATGCTCAGCGCTGATATTACCATCTGTTCCGAGCGATCTGATTTCTGATCTGAAGTCTGCAGGTCATGCCTGAAATTAATAAGCATACGCACATAATCATGTAAATCACTGGAAAAAATGCAAATACAAAACAAATGTAAAACACTTACACTTTTAGGAAAGAAGCAACTTAATGTATTGCATTTATTTGCAAGAAGGCACAAATGATTTAGCTGTCTTGCCACTGTTTTTGTGTTCTTCCTCATACAACATCTCTAAAGATTGCGTGCTATGTTAAAGGTGCAGTTTGTACGAATTGGCCACCTGTCGAATTCATCCAACAAAAAAGGGGGAGCATATCTATAGTTAAGTTAGTAACCGCTAACTCCTGCTAACTCTAGCGACCGTTTAGCTAGTTAGCCCAGTTAACAGTGTTGCTAGTAGTCTAAACTAGTAGTTCGGAGCACCTGGGAAGTGTTGGCTTAAAAAAAGGAGTGATTTGAGTGCTTTTTGGTTGGGCAGTTTAATTCCTCATTGTTCTGTTCTTTGAAGAGCAGTGGTCCCTGCAAATTCAAAGGGAGGTAACTGTACAGTGACTAGTAAATCATGATCAGACCTAATTGGTATAATGGCAGGAACAAGGGAAATAATGCAAGTTTGAAAATGAATACATGAATACCCCTCCCGCTCTCATCCAGAGTGAATTTCATTG
This sequence comes from Spondyliosoma cantharus, assembly GCA_900302685.1. Classification (NCBI taxonomy): domain Eukaryota; kingdom Metazoa; phylum Chordata; class Actinopteri; order Spariformes; family Sparidae; genus Spondyliosoma; species Spondyliosoma cantharus. The sequence goes on along the minus strand of OMLP01029444.1, from coordinate 24,729 downwards.
AGTACAGACTCGATGAGCTTGTGCTCTTTGATCAGTGAGATTGCAAGCAGACAGTACAAGGACTGCAAAGGTCAAACCCCAACGCCATGAGAAATTACTGCAACCAGAGCGGGTTTGTGTAGGGTGCCCTAAGAGTCGAGTGAGCGCTGAGAAAACGGCAGCAAAACAAGAGCAGCGTAGAAAAAAGACATTCCAATTTATTCTGCTCACCAGTGTTCCTGTAATAGCAATAATAATGAATTTGGTTTGGAGTGCCTTTGAAGGAACCCAAGGATGCCTTGCAACACAAAGGACTCATTCTTCTTGTCTAGTTTCGGATTGAGTCTCCAAACATGTGGGAGTAATCTGTTTTGAGTGATATGTCTCGGCTTGATTATGAGTTTTCTTTTTCTTTTTTGGAGCACTGCTGGGATTTGGATATGAATATTTAGAGTCTTACACAGATAACTATCCACGCTCGTTTGGAGTCCTTTCATTTCAAACCCCATGGAGCCTTTGAGAAGCCGCCGCGAAAACCCTCTCCTGAATAAGTGCCACCAGCAAACTAGCAAATCTCTATCTCTTTATCGCTGCCTCAGAGCGCATTCCGCCCCCTCCCCTCGCACCAAATCACTGCTCCCTCTAAGACCTCCCCCCCCTCATGTTTTTGTGTGCGTGTGTGTGTGTGTTCGACTAATGTCTGAGTGTTTAGCTTGTTGATGTGCTATGTGATAACAGCCCAGCTTTATAAACACACTTAATTCTGCATCTTATGTCACTCTCTGCTCCTCTAAAGCCCCGGAGGAGAGGTGAAGGTGAGGTGTGCATGTGTGTGTGCACACATATATGTGTGTGAAAATCTGTTAGGGAGGCTGAGGCGGAAGAAAAAGTAGGTATGAAGTGGGTTTGTAATCAGGTAAAGAGGAGGCTAAGGAGCACAGGTGTAGATGAAAGGAGCGGTGAAGCCCTTGGAGAAACATGTTGACCTCATTAGCACCTTGACAAGTATTCAAGTCGGTCTCAATCAGCATTCGATGTATATGTTTATGTCTTTTGCTGAGTTGTTTTCGTCAAAATTAAATTTTTACGCTCAGTTCCGATGGCCACACAGGCAGTTAACCGGCTGAGCCTGCAGGAAAAGTGACATCTAGCACGCTAGAGTTAGCATGCTAGGCTAACAAGCCAACTACCAAGCCATGTTCTCTGCTTAAATTACCCTCCGCTCTTTTTCAGTGTCAGTAGTACTGTAGCTCTGCAGTCTTTTAAAAGCATTCCCTCCAACTGAGCTTATAAGCTTCTACTCAGCGTGACGCTGAAATAGAACTGGAGCTTGCAGAACAGGTTTGGTAAAATAATCAGAAGTGCGTGGATATTGAATTCAATCTTTTGCAACAGCATCAAAGTGTTGTTGACACGCCACAGTTCTTGGCAGTACTTTGGCAGAGGAGGGCACAGGGTGGAGAAGGATATGATGATGGATGATGTAGAGGTTCTTTGGCCCTGTTCAGAGCTGGTATTGACCCATTGAGGGGGCGGTTGAAATAGCTCAGACCGTGTTCGGAGTCGGTCTGGGCAGCATGTGACCATATTGATCCCAATTCCCAGTTTGAGAGTTGTTGAGGGGAAACTTAAAAATGTTTGTGAAACTTTGCTGAAACCACCTTAAAAATTCAGCATTAAACACAGTACATAAAGTGGTTTCTTTCCCGGTAAAAAGTGTCGCAGCATCGCTGTACCAGCCTTTCTGCTAAAGCGTGTCAGGTGTTTTTACACACTGTTTCCACTGATTTAATCATTTACTCTAAATTTATGAAAGAAGACAACATTTTGGCAGTAAACCTGTCAAATTTTACAAATGTGATATGACCAATGCAGTCAGAAAAAGAAAATCACTGTATTGAGTTGTTGAGTTTGTAGAAATTTTGTGAAACGATTTCTCTGACAAATTCTTAATTACTTGGACCATTTTGTTAATTTAGCAAATACTCCACATTATTTTCTTTGTTTCTTAAAAGCATTGTGTCTGTTCGTCCCAGTGTTATATGTGTTTATTTGCCTGTAGAAACGAACCTAGAGCTGTCAACTTGATCAGATCCCCCCAGGACACATGGTAATACCAGGTCTGAGCTGCCTCTTATTCTAACCACCTCCTGACAACCTTTTTCATCTTCACTCCAGAAGGCTCTTTTGTTTTGGTCAAACACCTGTGCTGAGGATAAAGAGAGCTCTCTAAAGGCCTTTGACTTTCTTGATCTCATTTCTTTTTCCTCCTCTGGGACGGGACATGAGGCTTTACCTGTCTATCCAGCCAGCTGTACCAAATCAGAGCCAGAATACTGATGAAGAGTTGAAATGGTTTGTCTGCAGCACATTTTTTGCATCAGCACACGGCGGGGATGAGTCATTTACAAGTAATTTATGTTCTCCTTTGACACGAACCTGCGTCAAGGGTGAGCAGACTTTAATTTGTGAGCTCAGGAATAAAATCCCGGCGTATTTGCACTCAAGATGTGCTGAAGATGGAGTTAAACACTCACCTGCTTCAAAAAAGTTAAAAAACAAGTGAGCGAAAGTGAAAGGGGCCTCGGGAGTTGACATGTCTGATATAAATGATCATACTGGGAAAGAAGTAAACAGTACATTTTCTGTCAAAGTCAAATCCTTCCTAAGTGAACAGCCACACTGGCTGGCTCAGATTTGGACAGCCAACATTTGTATATGATTCATCTGAGCCGCTTTAATCAGTTCACTGATCTCAATAGATTCTGCGTTGAGTGTACTCGAGGCCTGTGAATTAGAATGAGATAAATATAATTTTCGTTCTGGCTCACGTCTGATTATGATATTAGTTTAGATCAACGGCTTTAGAGATTGGGGTTTGAGATTAACTTGATCCTCAGTTTGTTTTTAGCATGACAATCAAGTCCGTACATTCGCGGGCTCTGGTGTTCAAAATTGAATACAGTCTTTGCATCCACATCTTACATCAACTGTGTTAATGTTTACATGCATACAAATGCAAACAGCCGTTTATCAGCTTTTTAATTGCTTTACAGATACGGTTATGAGATTGCAATGATAAAAAATATAGATAAGGAGTTGTAAGGAATAAAAACTAATATTTAAATTGTGCACACCCTTAAAAAAAAAGTAATTATCGGAAGCCTCTGTGGCTCCTCATAACTCTTTAGTTGAAAGCTTCATGATCCCTGATGATAAGACAGCTTGTTTTCTTTTTTGCTGTGAATTAGATGGGAAGATTGATAGCTCTCTTACGCGTTTTCATTAAATAGGAACCTACAGCCAGTAGCCAGTTAGCTTAGCGTAGCATAAAGACAGGAGGCAGGGAGAAATAGATCTGCCCCCCAACACCATTTAAGATTACCAATTAACACGTTATATCTTGTTTGATTATCAAATTGTTATCGACTCTTATTAATGGGTATTGGCTCATGTTGAGTCCTCTGATGACTCCATGTATCCCATATATACAAACTGAATTGATGGCTCTGTAAAAGTTTTACTTTACAATGAAAGGAAGTCCCTGGCCCCCTTCCTTGAGCTTGTTTTAGTTCCCTTTGTATGATTATTACAGGCCTTTGCAATTTAATACCCCATCAGATGTTGACACATTGGGCTCATTAATGTGTCGACTGAATTCAAAGATAAAACCTTCATTACGGTGTTATCCTCCACATGCCCCCTGCTACTGCACTACTTCCTCCTAAACTGTAAAAAAAAAAAAAAAAACCCTGTCGCACTGATTAAATTGAGTCCTCAGAATTAGCATCTCCCAATACATAATATACATTCAAAAAACCATGGCATCTTTTATGTTCAAATGAGAACAAAAACTACTGAAGATGACAAAATAACTTTCTACAACATAATGAAGACAACTCACTTGGAGGGAATCCATTTAGTTTTTCCCTACCGAGCATTTTCTGGACGTTTTCCCTCGGTGAATCCCACTGTGCTGCAGCCAACTCAAAGAAACGCTTGTTTAGTAAAAGTGCTTTGGAGTCTGGATCAAAAGAGTTTTTCGTAGCAGCTCAATCTGTTATTGAAATATTTGATACTGGCACCGAGCCTCACGCAATCCCTTTCTCTCTCATGGCTCTTTCTTTGTGCTTGCATTTTTTCTGTTCTTTACGTTTTGTTTTCCCTTTGCTGTCCCTCCATCTCTCATCTTAACTCTTTCACGCTTATTCTATTCCTCACCGCCAATCATGTTGCATCAGTAATCCACGCTAATGCAGACGTGAAGATATAAATAAGAGGCTGTATGTTTATTTGATCACCTTTGACCACCCATAGAGAGCAGCTATTGCGGCTAGTGTCGGCCTGTGTTTGGAGCTGCCTCCGTGAAAGAATGGAGGTAGCTGGTGAAAAGAAAGAAACACAAAAGTACAGTTAAGGGTGTCTTTGCTCCACTCCTCGTCTCTTTCATCCTCTGCGTCCGCGAAAAGCTTCTGAAGTTCTGTTTCTTTCCTTCATCGTTTTCCTTGTTGTGTAAATA
>OMLP01029444.1:0-14217 GCA_900302685.1 Spondyliosoma cantharus | reverse complement strand
TCTCTCCTCCAGATGGGAACATCAATTCTTAATGCTCATTCTGCCACGCTGGTACCCGTCTCCCCCTCTGGGCGAACAAAAAAAAACCAGAGCACAGGGCACCATCTCAAACACCCAGTATCTCCCTCATCTGAAACACCTACAAGATGATTTCGTCTTCTCTTTTTAATAAACACTCCCAAGACATCTGGGCCCAATCTTCATTAAAAGTGCTTCATGCAGCGCGCACACATCAACAGATCATTAACATATTAATTTTGAGACATTTAAATAACTGCTAACAGTAACAAGACAATCACTGAGAAGATTGGCAGGTTCCGTTGGCCTCCACAGCGTATTGCATTTGTGCTGATGGGTTTGGTTTGGTTGGAGCTTGGCTTCAATGTATTAGAGCAGGGAGATAAATAGTTTTTGGACACATGAATATGAATCTGATATGTGTTTGGGATCTTTGGTTTAGGATAAACATATCAATCTTTGTATTGGAGTCACTTCACCAAAATTAAAGTTGCAACTGACAATTGTTTTCATTTAGGAGCCTCAGCCAGTATTAAGTTAAAGTTATTTTTTCTGTTTAATTTGACTTTAATTTAAAGTGAAAGCAGATAACTTTTCTTTCCCTAACACTAATGTTGCCAAAGACATACATATTCTTAAGAGTGGCAACTGCCAACAACACAGGATCAGCTCTGAGTTTATTAGTCAGTATTGGAGGCATAAAAGAAAATCGATGGTGCCAGTCTGACTGAATCGCCACTTAGCTTTCATTTTCGTGGGAGATTGATTTTGAAATGAGTGAACCGTAGTGCAAAGATCCTGACTTATTTCCGGGTTCTGGTACTCATTCCCGTGGCCTATGGCTTATTGATGAATTACGCTACTTAAAATGAGTTAGGGATATTGGGATTTGGGTGTATATATGCATGTGCACACATATGCAATAAAAATCAATTGAATTGTGTCGCATTCTTTTTGGGGACCAAAAATATTCACAAAACACAAAATAAAAATTCAGATATGTCACAGAGTAAAGAATCAGATGAAACACTAAAATATCCCAATATCTTCAACTTACTTTGGCAAGTGTATTAAGTCTAAGTAGTCTAAGTTCCTCTTATTCCTTACTCTGTCTGTTGTTCACCATATTCAGTTTCATGATAGTTAACCAAGAAAAGGAGTTTGTCAATGTTTATTGTTTTGGCCAATATATACATATAGCAGCTCTATGGATGGATGAAAATCCATATGCGTGTTGCACTTTTGTGCAGATTGATTGATTTCCACAACTATAGCAGGGGCGGTTGTGGCTCAGGGGTAGAGCCAGCGTCTTGTTATGGGAAAGTCGCTAGTATTATTCCCCTGGTCTGCATGTCGAAGTGTCCTTGGGCAAGATACTGAAACCCCAACCCTACCCCTGATGTGCTGGTCGGCACCTTGCATGGCAGCCACCACTATCAGTGTATGAATGTCTGTATGAATTACTGTAAGTCGCTTTGCACAAAAGCATCTGCTAAATGCCCTAAATGTAACTGGATTGCAATAACATTTTGCAATGATATTCATGGTTCCCAGATGATGTACCCTATTGACTTTGGTTATTCCTCTAGTGCATCATGAGGTTGACATTTGAATTCTTAGTAAAATGTCGGAACAACTATCACAGGAACTTTTGGAACAGACATTCATGTTCCCTTAAGGATGTATATGAAAACCTTTGTGATCCTCTTTTCATCCAGTGCCACCATCAACATTTAAGTTTTTCCAGAAACTGTACATTGCTGTACATTGTGTAAATTAGACAGATGTTAGCATGCTCACATGCTGAACAGAGATGGTGAACATTTTACATGCTACATCTCCTATGTTAGCATCGTCAATGTGACCGTGTTAGCATGCTGATGTTAGCATTTAGAACCACTCATCCTAATGCTCAGCTTTACAGAGCTGCTAGCATGGTTTTAGACTCATTCTTGTTACTTGATACATGACATCAGTGATTAATTTGTTGTAAAAATAGACATTGACTTTTTTTTTGTCAATCCACTAATCAAAAAATGAACTTGTTCAAGTGCTGCTGTAACAGTACCATTTGTTTGATAGGTTGTTATCTCTGTTAAAATGTAATTTGTTTATCACAGTTTTACCAATACCACACAGTCTGCCAATTATGTCTCATCTACATTATTCCACTTTTTCCACCAGCATTTCCTGCTCTCACAAGTGTTGTTTTCATTGTATTTTCTGCAAAACTGGCGGTAGTTCAATCACAGTGGACACTGTTGCCTCAATGTACGTTTGGGCAGCGATCCATGGCAGACAGGATGGCGAGACAGGCTCATTTGTTAGTATGGATTCATGTTGCCTTTTTGTGCGAGGAACTCAGCCACTATACACCTGTAAATGTCACGGCTAGATGTTTTCTGGTTGCATAGTTACATGTTTTTTTCCTTCTCACTGTGATGTATGCCATGTGTTTTCACAACCCGTTTTATATCCATTTTTCTCCCGTCTTTAAAATATCAGCCTTCACTGTGTTTTGGCAGAGACGAGGAGAATCATAAATGCTGTTGTTCTGAGAGCAAAGTGACTGCGCTGTCCAGAATTCGAACTACCTACTCTTTTTTTCATGCTACAAGTATTTTAACCTTCATTTCATTTCATCAGGGAAGGTTGACTGAGCACACACTTTTCATCAACTGCACACCAAAGTTTTCTTGCCCAGTGAAACCAGTCCTTTTCTGCATGTTGTTTTTTCTTGCTTGCACTCAGGGCATTTTATTGAGCGGTGCAAGTGGCTCTCATTAACATGTCCTACCCTAGTTTTTCCATTTTGTCCAATTTTCCCTGGTCAACATTTCAAGGCTACCATGTCATTCTGGTTTAAAGGTTCTGCTACAGCAAAGTTACCTAATGTGTAATGTAGTTGTTAACAACTTGACCCCTTTAACATTCCTCATTAGTCTTCAGTGATAAGTGGTGGTCGGTCAGTGGGCGGCTGCAAACAAATGGTCTGTGTCATTAAATTGGATGTTAGACGCGCAGGTGCCCTTTAAAAGCACAGAGACTATTAACACAATAACCAAAAAGCAATTAGATTGACTTTTCTAAAATGGCAGTCAATTAGCAAAGCTGCTGCACTGCACGGTGGAAGAGGTGAGAGAGAGAAAGACTTAGAGACACATAGGATTTGAGAGGACTGGGACAGCGGGCGACGATGCAGCTGCTGATTGCTGACAGTCAGCAAAGAAGCTGCTCCGATGTCTTAGCAAGTGAAACATCAGATTACAGCTCGTCATCTGATGTAGTTAAGACTAAATCCTATTTTTTTTTATTTCTCAAATAGGGGCTTTTATTATTTTATTTATGGGCTTTTATTTCTGATTTGAAAGCAGCAGCAGAGCCATGTCCTACTCGACACTCTGCTGCTCTTTTCTCTAACTTTTTTCTTCTTCTTTCTTTTTTCTTTCATCAATCCGTGTCTGTCCACTCACACATTGCAATATTAAGGTTTACTTGTTTAAAATGTACCCTGAAGAACAAAGGAAAAATCTGGTCAAAGCACTTTTTGGAAGATGCTACAATTTTTCTCTAATCTTAAAAGTAAACTTTAGCAGGCCTGCTTCACACAGTGTCTTTGTTTGGGGCTTAAAAAAAAGTTTAAACATTTGTTTAAAGCGTTGTTGTGCAGCCACCTGCCTTTCGTCTGAAGTTTCCTGTAAGAACAAAGAGAGAGCCAGATTGACGGACATAGATTCATACCAAATCTTTGAAGTTTCAAATCAAGTCTATGGATACGACTAAAGCTTGTAACTTTTCTTTTCTGAAGAACACTTCGGTCTGTGAGGCCCTGTCTATTTGTTATTCAAGAAAGAAGTGTATAGCTTTAAAGGAAATGCTGGAGAAGAGGCACCTTCCCTACATGCAAATGAAAGGTGTTTACTCTATGAGATGTTTTGGTTGTATCCTGTTAGGAAGTGAGAGCACTCTCTGATCTGCGGAGTTAATCAACCAGGTGTGATTGTATGCTTTTGCACATGAAATGGCGCCTCTCAGTGCGCAATCTACTACTAAAAGGAAGCTGGCAGGAAATAAGAAACTTGTGTTGTCATGGGAATAGACAAGATAATAGGCTGGTTGGCATTGGCCAGACATAAGAGGCTGATCTGTTCTGAAGGGGGACTGGCTATATTTTCTGGTAATTTGATCAAATCTCTGATTGTTTTGGGGTGTGTGAACATGCTGGGAAACAGGATAATGTCGTACACTGAAGCATTGAGGCATGGCAGCCCATGTCGGCTTGCACCTCAGTGCATAAGCCATAATAGAAACATGCCCTTTAAACAAACATGCATGGTCTCTAATGTGATGAAGCCACGTCACTTCAGTAATTTAAGAAAATTCTCATGCCTGACTAACTATGTGGCTTGTGTATTCTCAGGTCCTTTTTCTGTTAGAGCTAATGAAAATATCAGTCTAACCTAACTTGAACAAAGGTAAACTACAAGAGGACTAAAACCAGGTTTGGTTGAGGTTGAGGCTCTTTCTTTGAGGGTTTGGATGGGCAAACAAAGCCTCGAGTCTGCCACGGCACCAAAAAGCCAGGCCAATACTTAAAAGCTTTTGTGCTAGTATTATCAGTATATGAGTATTTTCCATTTTCAAGGCCAAATTGGAAAAATATTCAGAATATCTTGTCAGCTGGTTAGACAAGTCTGACAAAACATTCAGACCATCTTGGGGCAACAGATCTGTATTGAAAGTTAGATAACAGTTAATAACAAAATGGTGGGTTTCAACCCTCCTCACCAGTTCCATGGCTGGTAAAGTGAAGACCTTTATTGAGACATTTGGATACAAAATAAAAAATGATAAGGAAACCTGAATTTAACTGCTGTTTTACAGAATAGATGTTAGCTTCTCCAAAAGGCTAACATAGATGTTAGCTCCTCCAACAGGCTAACATAGATCTTAATTCCTCCAACAGGCTTCCCCTCATGTTAGTTCTTCCAACAGGCTTAGATCAGTAGTATTTTCTCCAACAGGCTAACATCCGTGTCAGCTCCTCCAACAGTCTTAAATTAATATTAGCTCCTCCGACAGGCTGACATCCGACATAGCCCCGACATAGCTTCATTGACAGTTACTGTTTGAGTAGCAATCGGTGCAATTGGTGTTCATGTTGTTCCCTATAGAAACCAGACAGTATTGGTGCTTTTTTCTGGCACTTATTAAATAATACTTAAGAAATAAATACAAGGTTAATTCAATCATAACTTAAACAATTCTTCAGTTGAGACAGTTTTGTAGTAGTTAAATTCTCAGTCCAAGATAAAATAGGATTTTTTTCCCTTACTGCATTAAGGAACAATGTTTCTGTACAGAACAAGATAAGATTTCAGGCTGATCTATCAATCCAACTGTAACACTACTCAAAGACCTGTGATCAAATACTGCAGCTCTCAGTGCTATTTTCCAATGTGTAGATCAACACCACACTGTGATAATGACAGGCTTTAATATGCATGGAGGAAAGACTGTATAGACTTACTGTAATGCACTACATATATGAATAACAAATGATCTACCGTGGGTGTTAAAGCTTACTTATAATGCAGCACTCTTGATTTGGTACAGGTTGTTTGTTCCTGAGCTGTCTAGACCAGTAAGACATGATATAAGAAAGGTTATGGATGTATACGCGTGTATGTGCAGGCGTGCTGCATTATGTGAGTGCCTTTGTTAGTCACCCAAATAGATTCATGTTGTGTGTTTGTGATTCAAGTTGTAAGCAAATGGGTGAACACGATGCCCGTGAGCATCAACGGGTTCATGTTTTGCATGCGTTTGGTTCCATAAATGTGCAAATTCTGTCATGCATGAGCGTGCGGGCGCTCTGCGAATGGTGATAACTCTTTTAATAGGTTGCAGCAGATTGAGTTGTGATGCTTTCCAGCTGAGACATTTTTGGGTCAGAGTCTTCTTTTTTCTAATAATTGCTTTGATCACAGTAATAATTAGGTTTTTCCTCTTTCCATTGCTCGGCGTACACACACAAACGTTAGCAGACACAGGCACCTGCTCACACACATTTCTCTCCTGTCCTTCGGTATACAGTGATGCACCTTTCAAAATACACTGAAAAAAGGTTTTGGAGGAGGCAACAAAACGAGTGAATCACTGTCAGGTTGAAGATTAAGCAGAGACTCAATCTTCTTAATGTATGCAGCCAAGATTTCAAACAGAAACTTCACATTAGAACACCAGGATAAGAAGTGATAATCACTCTCTTGAAGCTGCTGTGCTAAGTGTTACCTATTTGTTGAATAGAGGTGGGCACACTGTGCTCAAGGTGGAGACTTATAAAACCCAAAATTCAATTACAACACCCCCCGCACAGTTCCTTTCCTCTGGAGTCTCTCGTATCTTGGAAGTACAATCATATTGTGCGATGAAGTGGATTCTCAGAAGCACGGCAATTTGGCAAGTTTATTCAGTTATTTTGATTGATTTCCAGGTTGGAAGGATGGAATTATGATCCTACGACAACAAACAGCGTTTTGTTTAATTTTTTCCCTACATGTTAATCAGTTTATGTGTAAGAATTTTAGTTGAAAACATTCAAAAATGTACTAACTAGCTATTGGCAGCTACAGTTAGAAGCAGTTAGCGGTAACACAGATAACATGCTGCCCCCTCTTTGTTTTGATCATGAATTCGCAGGTGGCAAATTCTTTTCCTATGACTTCTTCAATTGATTGGTTGTTTGGTCCATAAAATGTCAGAAATTGTGAAAGACTGATCTTCATTTTCACCAAAGACGAAAAAATGTCTTGTTTTGTCTGTGGCACAAGAAATTCAGATTACTTCCATAGAAGAGTAAAGAAACCAGAAAATATTCACACTTAAAAAGTTGGAATCAAAGACTTTGGACTGTTTTTTTTCTGTTCAATTGATTATTAGAGCAGTTGGTAATCACTTCATTAGCTGACAACAAATGAATTAATCGATTGATCATTGAAGCTCTAGAGTTAACTCCAATAACGTAGCAGAAAGAAGACATTTCTATTATAAATAAGTGAAAAAGTTTGGCCCACCGTAACAAAATGGCTTATTTTTCTGAGTTGAGAGTTTCGACACAACTGAGTTTCCCCTGCGGAAACTTAAGCCATCAAGGTACTAAATATGCACTGAGTGAAAAAAAGTTTTTCCACAGGTTTAATTTTGTGAAATGAGATTTTGCACGGCAGAGTTGGTGGAGTGAACTCTGAGGTTTTGAGTCTGTGTGACTTCTCTATATCCATCTGTGTGTGTGTGTGTGTGTGTGTGTGTGTGCGCGCGCGTGTGTGTGTCTATGAGAGAGAAAAACGTCCTTGTGTGTGTATGCATTTATGATAGTGACAGTGACACATGCACATCATAATCCAATTTTTGTTCACACTCAGATTATGAAAATTCATGATTAACCCCTTTACATGCCTAAACATTTCCTATAAATATTAATGCAATCATTCCGCGAGACATAATGCGAATATTGATCGCCTGCCCCTCCCCTACACGAACGACGTCCCCTCTCATCATTATCACCGCACAGTGTTGCACGCCGCCTGCATGCAGCTTTACTCTGTAACCTCAGTGAGCATTCATGTAACACTGTGAGAAGTACGAAGGCTAAACAAAGGCTGAGCACTTCAGATTAGAGCAGATGATAAAATGAAACTTTTATAATTCCCGTGGGGAAAACTGGGTCATCGCAGAAGTAGAGAACAGAAGACGAGAAGAGAGAAAAGTGGAGACTTGCAGATAATACAAGTAATTACAACCAGAGAACATACTGTTCGGAGGCTAAAACACCGGAGAAGCCGAGATGGGGCATATTTGTTGGCAGCAGGAGGTTAGAGACGTCATGTTCATTTGGACAGAACTTGGAACATATGCTCCAAACATATGTTCAGAGATGTAAGCCAACCACTTACAGATTTGTTTAGGTATGTGCAACTGCGTCTAATGAAGCCGAAAAAGCTATAAAATAATCTCATTTAAGGTTGCAGGTTGTTCAGGTCACGGCAACAGGCATACTTGTCCAAACAGTCGTCTCTCTGATTAGATCAGTGTTGCCGCAGACGCGCAGTTTGATTGCTGGCTGAATCTGCTATCATAAGCGCAGCGCACCGTAATCAGAATTAATCATCCGTGTCCTTATAAGAACGTCAGATGAACTTTATTGATCCAGGCAGCTAAATTGGGTCATTACAGTAAGAGCGATTAGAGGTGTGAGTTTATTTTTTCTTCTACTCTCAAACTGATTTTTTGGATTTGTTGTTACTTGAGGATTTAATCTTTTTGTGTGACCTTCGGTACATGGAGGGGACGTTTTTCTCTTCTATATGATATGTGGTCTGTACTATTTTCTTGCAGTCAGTCTTTACAAAATTCATGTATTTATCAGTCTTGTTCTAACATGGCCGTACTGTCACTTAATCTTAGTAAAAAAAGAAAGAATAATTGTTTTCTGAACGTTGTTTACATGTTGTCATCATTTTTCTCCACCTGTGAGCTGCTTCCTTTTATCCTCTTTGTGCATTGTGGGACAGAAGTGTCAATAGCTTAATTTTAAAACCCAGGTGGGAAATGTAGCACACTGACATATCACATATGTACACATAATTTTGCTGCTTTTTTTGCAGTGTATGAGTATGAAGTAGGGTTTCAGTCAGTTTGCCCTTAATTTTGCATTTGATAGCTCGGCACCCATGAACCAGTAATTATCTGGTCAATTTTTAAGGGAAAACTCAAAATGATGTGATATCCAAGAGATGCTTTTCTGTCAGACCAGCTCTTCATTGCCTTCATGAGCTTCTCAGCAAGGTTATCTGACATGTGCTGGATGGAAAGACTCTAGGTGAGTCAGTACTGTGGCAGCCAGCTGCTTGTTCTTGATGTGGTACTACTAGAACTACTACTAACTGAAAAGTAGCATCACACAATTCGCATTTGTCTGTTGACATTCTCCCACTAGGCTTTGTTTCACACTTTGTTTTTTAGCCAAGACTGCTAGCTAGCAAAGCTGTGTGTATCTATTTGCCAACCAGTCTACTGAACATCATGCGTAACCAGTCAAAAATACTTGCTACTCTCATTTGTATCTCTATTTTTTCAATGAGTGTACGCTTGAAAATTATTTTCAAAGCCTGTCATCCCAATATTCCACTCATGGTTTGTTAGTAAACAAAATAAATAAATTGCTTTTTGCACCCTACATCTCCATTAATTGATTTAGTGGACACCTCAGGGCAGTGTGACAAGCTCTCATCACAACGTTGACAGGACCGTCTCTTTACGGAGCTCTCTGTATTGAATTAATTGGCCAGCAATACCATAAAATGTATTTTCTCCATGGTTTACTGACCAAACACTGGAATATAGAGCTATTTAACACTTATTTGAAGAAAAGCATACCACTTACAACAGCTTTGATGCTCAAAACAGTTAAGCTGTGGGCCATAAAATGAAAACAGTGAGCTTAAAAGGGCTAAAATGCCTCGAGGTGTTGAGAAAAAAGCACAAATGGATGATAATTCACTGTTGGTTCATCACTAGGAGCGATCTCTTTCACATTCTGCTACTTTTTCCATCATTCATATAACAATATTGATACCTACATGCAACTTTAACAAGCGGTGTAGCTAAGTGGTAGTGGAACTTTAAGTAAAATATTCAAATATCAAGCCACGGGGAGTCTTTCAACATGTGTTATTGACTGTGACCATGTTTTCATTACAAAATCAGACTATAGGTGTAAAAAACAGCAGCACTCTCATAACGTTTTCCTCCCGTGGCAAATGTTTTGCGTGAGTCACGACCGCCTTAAGATCCTCTTATGTCAACAGGCGTGAGACATCTCTTCCTGTTACAATAATTGGCTGGTGAATAAGAAAGGTCTGTCTCTTAGTATCTCTTACCATCTGCCATGTGATTTTACACTTAATGTATAACATCATGGTTATTCAGTTGATGCTTTGAAACTAATAAGGCGTTGTGTTAAGGGAGCAGGTCACTGTGTGATCAGAAAGTACAATCAAGTTGAAATAATGATATTTTGCACTTTTTTCTATTTCCAGGTGCGAAATTGCTCTGAGGTTTCCATTCAAAGACTTGAAACATAATTTGACCTGGTCTGTGGTGTGAAAAGGGATACTCAGGAGCGGAAGAAAAGTACTTTTCGACCGCTTTTCCACCTTTTGTGTGTTGTGTGATACATGACTGGAAGCGAGCTGTGGTTTTGTCGTGATAGATGGGTGATGGCAGTGGTTTGCTCTGATTGGGGCTATTCTGGACTTCCAAGAACAGAGCAAAAAAAACCAAACAAAAAACAGAACACTCTTGACCTGAAAGTAGAGCAGGCACACAAACAGCCAGATGGTTTCGAAAATGATAGGCATGAGTGTGCATATGTTGTAGGTTTATTTTTATACATAAAGAGCGTTTTACTGTGTGTGTAGAACTTAACACAGACATCAACATCACACAGGGTGTCATATTAACTTAATCATCCAGTATAGTATCCTGTATATTTAAAAGTCACATCAATAACATTTTTATGTAGACAAATCATAAAAAACAAACAAAAAAACATCAACAGTGCTTGTAGAAAGGTGCAGAATAAAGTAGCTCTTCTCCTTAAAAACATTGTTATGATTGTGAATTAATCATTTTAAAATGTTTCTCTGGTCCAAAATGGTTGTTTTTCTTTATGGCTGTGTAAGAAGTCTGACGGTTGGTTCTAGCTTTATACCAAGGTTGGTCAGCCAATAGTACAATGCTGTTGGTATTGCGTGGTATCCCTGCTTCGTCAGCGATCATCAGTCTTGGTATTTGCCAGTTTGTGGAGAAAAAGAACGTAGTTCTACAGTATGCACTCAACATACTGTAACATGACTGCCCCGATGTTAGATAGCTAGCCTTAGCAACATTAATGTGAGCTAGCAGTAGCAATTTAAGCAACATTAGCTTGTGTTAGCAACCACTTGAGGCGGCAGCTGATTTGGACTACAGCAGTGTTGTAATGTGAATGAAATGGAAGGGTTGTTGTCAGTGACACCTTTGATTGGTTGGATCTTGCAGAAAATTTGGATGTTTTTGAGATTCGGCTGCATCTGACCATTTTTTGTTCACGTTGCTCCTGTTCTCTCCATCTTTCCGTCATGATTGCAGTAGCACCTTTACTGTCACCTCAGAGAGCTAAAGAACAGCTTGAGACAGGTGTGGACAAGCCGGTATGTTTTCATAAATACATGTGTGACCAGGACGTCTGTGTTTCTCCACTCCTGATCAGCAGGCCCCCTGAGCTCCCTGATTGGAGGCATTGGAGCGAGGCGAACAGAGAATGTTCCACACCTTCTGCGTCATGTGCGAGTGAATGAAAAATCTTGAAGTGTTTGTTCTGTGCAGCGAGCCTGATCTCTCAGTTTTTCCTCAACACACATACATGGACTGATACACAAAGGCCTCCGTTATCTGAAGGAGGGGGACGCAAGAAATGAACTGAGAACGATTAGAAAATGAAAGAAGATTGCTTTTGATTAGTGCTCGTTAATTAACTCAGTCAGCTGCCTGCCTGCTCCCTAGCTAGCCCATCAGAAATGTATGGGCCCGACTGCTTGATTAACTCAACTCTGTGTGTGCCTGTGTGTGTGTGTGTGCTTGCTATTGTTAGTGTAGCGAGGCGCAGAGGCATTTTTTTTCTTCCTC
Organism: Spondyliosoma cantharus; assembly: GCA_900302685.1. NCBI lineage: Eukaryota > Metazoa > Chordata > Actinopteri > Spariformes > Sparidae > Spondyliosoma > Spondyliosoma cantharus. Next base: position 2,469 of record OMLP01029444.1, on the reverse strand, counting down.
CTGATTTTTGATCTTCACATTTTATAATGAAAAACAGATGAACCTCGAACCTCAATTTGCTCTGATCTGTGCGTGATAATGCGGTGTTCACTTGGTGTGTAGGTGTGTGCACGTGTGAAAATTTGTATGCATGTTTTCATTAATATGCATGGTGGAAAGTGGCCGGCCTTCACAGCGTAAGCGATTAGCGGCACGGGACTGCTGTAACACCACAGCACAGTACGCTGCCCGGTGAAACTGAATGCATGATTGATAAGAGGAGGAATTAAAGGGGAGATGAGGGACAGTTAATAAGGAGGAGAAGGAGGAGGAGGATAATCAGGTAAGGAGTGAGGAAGATTTCAAAAGCGCAGGAGGTATGAAGAAAAAGGATGAATGAAGGTTGCATAAGTGAGTATAGGATGGAGAGTGAAGGAGTTTAGAAAGAAAGAAAGAAAAGAAGAAAGAAACCAAATCAATACTTCACAAAGGAGAAGAAAAACAAGGCCATGTTTCTGAAAGGAAATAAAGATGAAAGAAAGTTAGGGGCACGAAAACCAGAAAGAACAAAAGGATGGCAATCGGGAGCTGGGAGGGATGGAACGATCTCATAAGAAGATAAGATACGGAAGACGAGATTCAGAAGAGCCCCAATTTCACAGTGGTGTGAGTGCCGCGGGTTTGTGCTGTTCCGGCATTACAAGGAGCGCTTCACTTGATTGCACATTAGTGCTATTGTTGAGGGATCCCTGCACATGTTTTATTTAGCAGGCTTGCTCCGGCTCGCCAGGCGGCCTCGGCTGGAGCGGGACGGACATCCGTTTGTTTGTTCACCAAGCCCAGCTGCGTGCTCGGGGTCGCGGATTGCAGAGCCACGTCTCCTCACTGCTAATGGATGGAGCCACATGAGTCAAGTGTGTCAGCCTCTGCCCTGCTCTCCCCCGACAACTTGCACCGACGCTGTTATCGCCCGTTACGACTTTGAAGAGGATTTTTAAGGTTTTTCTTGATTAGGTTACGAGGATGCGTCCATTCCTGCTGTTTCCCTCTGTTTAAGAGTGTGCCGAGAAGGAAACGCAGTGCGGGCTGTACGTGTGTGAACCTGCTGCTATGTGTAATGCGTCCGAGGTCAAACGGACTCAAGCTGGCCCCGCCCGCCCTTCCAGCTGGTATCACAGCAGAGAGGGAATGTCTTGGCTTGTCCATGTTTCACCCTTGGCCATCACAGACCTATGCTCAATTTTTCTCTTAACCTTTTGACCTGCAGGCAGTTTCCAGCTGCGTGTTTGCAACACCCAAAGCCTGATAAATGAGATGGACTTCAGACAGCAGTTTGTTCTGTAAGTTGTGATAACCATCAGAAATTCCAATTATCAGTCACGAACAAAGGTGCTACACTACTTGGCTAATTGAAACGGGCGGGACATTGCACACTCATTGACAACCTGTCTTCTCTCAGTAAACATCCGCAAATATAGGCTCTCCTGAAAAAAGTATTGACCTGCTTTTCTGTCAGTTTGAAGGGTGTTTTCACTCTGCCTTCTGTTGTCTGAGGGGGAATCTACTCATTGTGTACAGTAGCCCATTATCTATGAATGATGCCTGGGAGCTCCGTGCTCCTGGGGGGGGCAAAACCCAAGAAAACAAAAGGATGAAGGTCTCACAAAGGCAGTGGATGATTGTACATTGGAATTCAGTTGTGACCTGAAGGAATTGGTAGTGTCTTGGATGCAAATAAAATGCAGCCAAGGTTAAGACTGTGTAATTGCACTGAGCGGCTATCATAGGAACGAATGGGGCGCTGTATACGTCGTAATGTAACGTCATGTGCGGAGAGCCAGATCCTCCTGTTCACCGACGATGGCAGAACAGGATAAGCTGCCAATTCCGGCTCTTCCTGTGAAAACGTACGTGACCGAGCAGGCCAAGGGATGAGAGATGCTTGAAGATAAGGAAGAGGCGAAGACGGCTGCCTTGATGGACGGGAGCACTTACAGCAGCTTTAAGAGCGTGATGGTTTTGTTTCAAGCATCACTTGAAACGAGAAATCATTAGAAATAACAAGTGAACCCAGTTTGTCTGAACCTGTATGTGAACCTGACACGGGGGTGGAAGAGTAGGAGGTGTTCCAGTTACTTGTTAAACTCCTGTACTTGCAATTCTCACTGGATACCGTCAACTGACTGCTCATTCCGAATAAACATGGACAAGCTTCTGCATCTGAAAGTGAGTTTACCAAACATTTTTCGTCTTCCGATGATTCATCGCCAAAGCAAAGCTAAAACTTTGCCGCACCGGTTTTCCCCCATGTAACTATTTACATGAGCTTCAACAAAGTTTTGCCTTTTGCTGAACATTCAGGAACTTCTCCTCAGCGTGGAGATGCAGCCACGGGCCTGTGTGTGTGTGTGTGTGTGTGTGTGTGTGTGTGTGTGTGTGTGTGTGTGTGTGTGTGTGTTTTTGTCTGTGTGTGTGTGTGTGTGTGTGTGT
>OMLP01029442.1:9683-31634 GCA_900302685.1 Spondyliosoma cantharus | reverse complement strand
CAGGCAGGCATCAGCTGCCTGTGATGGGGTGACCCACAGAACGCCCCCGGCTCCACTTCTCCTTTCTCCCTGTTCCTCCAGCCCTCTAGGGCTGCTTCCTGGTTCTGCTTGGTGGCTAGGAGAGGGGAACAGGAGCGGGTAGTAATGTTCTCCACCCTAACTCCTCTACCCTCTAACGCTTTGCCATCGTTTCTGTTTCTCTGGCTGCATATTGTGTTACCTGTATTATGAGTGCAGGGGCTGATATTGAAGCACGCACTTACTATCGCAGCACAGAAAGAAGGCAAAACTTTGACCTCTAGGTGACCCGTCTCATAACACACATCTACTAACATCCCAGTAAATGTCCGCGCCCCTCCTCTTCCTTGTGACAGTGTTCAACTGGGGGGACTGTGTCATTCGCTCAGGGACCTCCTTTGACAGTGCTAATTATACTGGCTGCCTCGTAGAAGGGACTCCCACTGAGATGCAGCTATTCCCGGGCTCTGAGGTGTCTGCTGCTCTGCCATATATTTGGGCACCCCCATATATTTTGTTGCACAAGATGAAGGATGCCCCAAGTTCCCATTGTGTATCCTGTATGTAGAGGTTTTAAATCAAAGACTACCATATGAGATTATGCTGTCACAGGGACCCCAACATTGAAAGAACTTAGTGTTTTTTTAATTTTTTTTGTTTACATTTTTTATAGTATTGAGTCTTACAGTATTTCCCCCCGAATGCAACTTAATGTAATCTCTGTATTATTCCCTGCCATGCCTGGAAACACATGTGTTTTGCAGCACATGTCTTTAAATTTGCAGTCATTTTTAATATTTTCACAGGCACAGAGTATTACGCTTCACGATGAATCACATGATGTGTAGAATTGCCGTGTTGCCCTTTTAATTTTAGCCATATATCCCAGCTCTATTTTGAATATTACCTTCGCTGCTGTGTACACTGTTACAGTGTTACTATTTTACAGTACTCCATCATCCCTGTTTACACTATACGGCACCCTAGGAGGTAATGCTGATGAGAATCCACAAGATATTCATTATTTAATTGTTTACAGGACTAATTAAAGAGGTAAGAGTTAATAGGGACCCTAATTTAAAATCACCAGTTTTTTTTATGTCCAGTGCAGTTTGAGTGACCCATCCATTAACAGCCCGTTCCACCCTGATTTGGAAAATAAAACATGTGCGCGGTTAGCATGTAGCACAGCTATGGTGAAAGGTGTGTTCGGGGGTTGGTGTATGTGTGTTCAGCATGAAGAGCATTGACCTAGAATTAGCTTTGATTGATCACATCCCATTTCCTTTTTCTGTCCACCCCCCCACCATCCCATCCCATCCCATCTCATCCCCCTCCCTTCCTCCACCACGGCTGCACACTCGCACACCTCGTCTCCCCTGTCCTGGTCATTTATCTGATAGTGCTAGAGAGCTCAGTGTACCAGCTGGGGTTGGAACTACAGTGTGTCCCCGGAGGCCATACAGTAGGATCTCAGTCCCTCTGAGAGCAGTGGTAGTGTGCACACACATGTTACAGTGGACGAAGCATAACAAACTTCAATGTTATTAATGTGTGCATCAATGTTAAGACTCTCTGAGCACTACGAGTGACCAAAAACTCGGACCGTAACTAAATAGAGATGAAGTGACCACAGCTTAACCTGGCAACACAAAGGAAAAACCCACTGTGTAAGCTCTGCAAACAAGGGCCACAGGCACAGCAACACTTCCTGGTTCTCTGTAGGAACCAATTCTGTTCCAAAATCAGAGTCATAAGCAGGGCTGCATGAGTAAAAACCACCGAAACAACGCTTGAAACTGTACCGAGCTCCTTCAAGATGTAATTACATCTGTGTAACATAGTGTAACATACGGTATGCTGCTGCATACAGTGCAGTGTGGTAATATAGTGTAGTTTTCTCACAGTCTAAATGATTATACTTCCATTGTAAGCCTTGTACAACCTGCTGTGGCAATACTGTACCTAGTCATGTTCATGCCAATAAAGCATGTTTGGATTTAAAAAAAGAGAGAGAGAGAGAGAGAGAGAGAGAGAGAGACCTATGGTTGTGAAATGAGGCGAGGCAATGCTCAGAAGCTTCCCACTGGACAATATACAGTACACACACACACACACATACACACGCACTCTTTCTCTCTCCTTGCCTTCCTCGTGTTCCCTTAGCTCACTCACCCATGCTCACTCGCCTTCCCATGCAAAGAGCAGATTCTGTCATGAGCGTTCGTTCCAGAGACTCCCATCCCCCATCACTTTCCCCAAGGGAGAGAGGGAGGAGGAGGGAGAGAGAGAGAGAGAGAGAGAGAGAGAGAGAGAGAGAGAGAGAAAGTGGAAGACTGGATGCTGTCTTGACTCTATAAAGCAGAAAGCACGGCAAATGAATACATCATCATGCCAATTAAAGTAACAATGTGTTTTGGTTCTGGAAGGTTGGCGTGTTATCAAGTAGTTTGGCTCAGCTGGACGGGGAAATCTGGTTAGAGCACAATCGCCGTTGTTAAAATGATATATAATATATGAGATTATATATTAACAAGTTGCTCGTAAGCGGTGCTATAATGGGAGTGAAGTTACTATTATTACTGCAGTGTCGAGGTCCTTTGGTGCTCTTCTGTCCATCTGTCTTTTTTTTTTTTTTATACATTTCAGCCCTTAACCTATTGTATCAGTCAGATTGCCTCTAGCCCTGTACTTGTATGTGCTCTTTTTCTCTCTTCTTTTGCCTTTTCTGTGTTGTCCTGTAGTACATACCTCTCCACTTGGCTGAAAGTGTCTGAATGTAGGCTAACGATGCTACAGACTCACCTTGGCTAAGTCACAGTGTTGCTATTTTCTCTGTAGGAAAGGCAAATGTTATTGTTCTCATATATTTTTCTTGTGGTTAACAAATTCCATGAAAAGTCACTGTTTTAGTATGTCTCTCTCCGTACTTTTTGACTTCATTGCCCTGTCTATGGCACTCAGACCCAAACCCACACCACAAGGCAGATAAGGTTTTTACAGCTAACATGTTAGCTAACAGAAACCTACTTACACGTCCGGTGGCCTTCATCTGCAGTTGTATCTCTGTCTGTCCACTGTCAGTGTCAGTGTAGCTCTGTTTTCGTCCACACCATTTACTGAGAACATTCCTGTTAACTTTAGCTTGCTTAAAACTACTGTGTTTACTAGCTAGCTGCCAACTTTGTGAGGCTGCCATGTAGTGCTGGGCCGGTAGAGTAACAAGTCTTTCATGGCTAACATGTTAGCAAACAGTCGACTGCATACACATTCAGTTGCATTCATTTAAAGTTGTGTTTCCTGCAAACTGGTGGATGCTAGTTAAATATACAGCTCTTGAGAAATATAATGTTTCCTTTAGCTTGCTAACTAGCTGCTAACTTTGTAAGAGTGCCATTTAGTGCTGGACGGGTGGTGTACAGATTTTTTTGTGGAATACGAGGAGACAGGAGGTTGATGAGAGCGGTGAGACTGAGGCGAAACAGTGAAGTTTGATGGTGCTACAACAAAAACAATGAGCTGAACGATGCTAAAATGCTGTGTGACTGAGGGGCGTTGTGATAATCCCCGACTTTCACATTACACATAGCCATTTGAACAATTGTTCACTTAAAGATATTGATTTCTGCAGATTTAAAAAGGCTGGGTTATTTCAGCTGGGAGTGGTAATTTTAGCTAACATCACTCAAACAGGAGTAAATATGCATTTGTTGGAGACTATTTTTAGGACAGCGTATGTGTGATGGGCTCAAAATAAACCACAGTGCTCATGTTCAGGTTAATAAAAGAACATGTCACCAGTAGTACCAAGAACAGTGTGACTCATTGATGTATTTTTAATAGTTTTTTGGATAGCACAGCTCTACGTCACAGGGGAGGTTCAATCAGGCTTTGGCTACGCAAGCGAAACTTGTTACCAGGATCAATTCATTGTCAGTTTTGTTTGTTTTCTAGGATGATTTGAGGAGTGGAGCGGACACGTGAGGATAAGTAGAGATGGAAGAGAAAAGGGAGACAAGAGGGCAGGACAAGAGGAGAGTGTAGGGCAGGTTAGCATGGGAGAGAGGAGAGGAAATGAGAAGGGACGGGAGGACAGGAAAGGAGAAGAGAACATCAGAGAGAAAATGAGAGGAGAGACATTGACGTCTGAGATGCTATCAGGTCTCGCTGCTGATATGACAGCCTCAGTCCTCATTGACAGAGCAATCAGCCTGCCATCTCCCATAGCCTGCTATTCTGTTGCGTGGCACACAGCACAGCACCGGGCTCTATTGTCTCTGAGGGCTTTGTTCTAAATAACATCTGCATTTGTCAGCATAGGTTTTATTCTCTTCTGGGCTTTTATCCCTCAAGCAAAGTTTGAAGGGATTTTCCTGCCCCTGGCTGCGCAATTTGAAATGCCCTTGGCGAAACATGACAGTGGGAAAATATTTTAGAATGAGAAGTAGGTTGTGTTACGTACCAAAAGTAGTCTTGTATATTTATGGCAATGTATAATAAAGTGCACACTGCAGCGCAAGGCGATCCCTTTTTTCTGTATGTGTTAAATGATTAGTCAACAGTGCCTTAAGCTGCAGCAATTTTTTGATAATCGACTGACTTTAGGCAGTTAATGTTGGACTGGTAACATCATAAGCAGGTACCTTGTATATTAAGGTCATCAGTTCAAACCACCAGCTTTGCTTATGAAAATGTATTTAAAAACTGTGATCCAATGGCTTACCTTCCCCAGATGATTGCAACATTAGTGACTAGTGTTCCTGGACTGAGTCCGAACAGAACCACAGCTCCAGCACTAGAACATCTGGCCTGTCGTTACATAAGCCTCCCAGCATGCTGTGCAGAGAGTGGCCTCATTGAGACAATGCAATACAAATGCAGATAGAGCTGAACAGTCGCTTATGCAGGGGGAACGCAGAAAAAAGGAGGCAAATAGAAAACGCAAAAAGGTAGCCTGAGCCAACGAGGGCACGGAGAGTGGAAATGTGAGAGCGAAAGGCACAGAGAAAGGGGCCACTTTATCACTTTTATTGCCCATCCCCCGTCCCCATCCACCCTGAGTAGAGTCAATGTAGAGGAAGATATACAGCATCTGACCCTCTGAGGGAAGCCTAGTGCTTCTGAGGAACATATGTGCCTGCTATAGAGTTGCTGGCAGTGTTGATGTTAAATGTGTCTGTAAAAACCGTGGGATATTGTGACGACACACTTGAGACAAATCCAGCGCAGCACACTCACGGCGTCGATGCTACACACACTAATTGAGGAAACGTATTTGTCGGTGAAACTGTGAAGAGAAGGCCGTGGGACAGGTGCTGTGTCAGAGCAGATACTACGGACGGTGAGGTGTGGTGACTTTTCTCTCCCCCTGTCACATTCCCTCAGGGTTTGTTTTATGATTGTTGAACCCTGAAAGGTCAGAGAAAAAAAAAGACATCTCTCCACTCCGTACGGCAGAGTGCTCAAATTATCCAGGCTTTCCTTCTGACTAGGATACACCAGTTGGTTGTTATTCTGTGGATGATGTGTGAATCAGCTCAATCAGTCACAAACATGTGACACGGGGTCTGCTGTACAACCGTCAACTCTAGATTTGTGTCCACGCATCCCTTCGTAGTGTGGCGGTCTGTGTAGCAGAAGAAAGAAACAGACATACCTGGCTCGAGAAAGACAGTTACGAGGATGGTCAGTGGCCAGTTACCAAAGGTGGAGCATGGCACCGGGTCAGCTCAAGCTGATTGCACTCAAAGCACAAGAACCCTCATGCTGTTAGTTGGACTATTAATAGTGGAGACATTCAGCTTTCTGCAGTGGCCGGCAAGCAGCCAGGCATCTAAACAGGCAGCAAGGCCTGGGGTCATTTAGGCGTTCAAGGGAGCCAGGCAGCAACGCAAAGGAGCTGATAGGGCAAACTTCAGCCACCAGTAAGACAGAAGACCTCCTCATGAAAAGAGAGTATTTATTTAGAACAATCAACAGAGCTGATGAAAAACCAATGCCACTGATAAATTCCTTCTCAAAGACGCAGTCACCGATTCTAATCCAACACACTTGCAAGCATCCAGGCAACACAGCTACACCATGAAGACATTTAAATAACATCAGAGATATTACTTTGCCAACTTGGTAGAAAAATACTCACTTGCTTCAGCAGAGCTCACATCCTTCCTCATGGAATAACACGTCATCACTTACGCGATGTTTCTCATTGAGGCTAGCTTAGCGTCAGGCGGCAGACACTCTGCCATTTTCTCTTTTGGTCAGCTTGCCCAGTTGTTCATGTTGTTGCCTTCACTGTGCATGTCCATGAATTAGGGCGGCATAGCTTCTTAAGGAGTACTGAGGGGGAGGCGTGTTTGCGTTGTTATCGCACCCCTCGTTACTGATATCGATTACCACACTCTTTGTGGCTTGTTCTTAGCATGCTCACTCATTACCTTGTTGTTCAATATCTACAGCAAGTTGTAGCAGCCAGTAACTAAAAAGGAATAAGCAAACATGTCCCACAAAAGTCTGCAGAAATGTTATTTGTTGGTTCACTTATGAACAATTTGTCACGATGTGTCACAGCTCAGCAGGCCGGGGGCACTCAAGTGGAACCGACCGCAAACATGGTAGTTTGTGAGGTAACAAAGAAAGTCAGACTTCAAGACTCCGCTGCATAGTTAACAAGCTTGCTGTTGAATATTAAATGAAAAATGAAAGGAATATTGTTACTAATTTTGAGAAAAAATGGGATGGATTAATGGTTAGCTTTTTAGGAAAAAGTGCTTAATGTGCAGTCGGAGATTAGCTAAGCATAACATACAGACAGGAAGCAGGTGGACACAGGTAGCCTGGCTCTTTTTTTTAAAGTGTAATCACTCCACGTAGCAGCTCATTAATTAATATGCTATCTTGTTTATTGAATCTATACGCAAACAGAAATATAAGCTCTCAATTTAGAGCTCCCTGGTTGCAGTCTTTATAGTAAGCTAATATCCTGCTTGCTTTATATGGTGTATACAGACAATAAAGGCTGAGCGGTATGTATCTTCTCATAAAACTCTTAGCAAAATGTATTTGCCACAATGTTGAGCTATTATTTCACGTTCAGTTATTTAAGTTAACAATGAATCCATCCCCTTCTTCATTTTCTGCCTCTTGTCTGGGTCCAGGTACAGTGGTCGCCCCGCTGAGCTCCCCTTTCCTTCGTAGCTCCTTCGTTTAGTTGACTTGACATTAGCAAAGTCTGCAATTTAATTAAGCTGATATTCTGATCAAGTATAAACTCTCGGTTGTTCTTAATAACAGCAAAAATGTCTCACCTTTAAGATAATTTCACACCTAGCCGAGCAGGCTATGGCTCATGCTAACTGCTAACACGGTCACAGCTGCTCAACTAACATCCGTTTAGCACATTAGCTCAAGTCAGTGTTGCTGCTTCTGAAGGCGTTCTTCTTAAGTTTTTCAGACACAACTCTAGTAAAGTTAGACTCACCCCAGAAATGCAAGCTCATACATTTCATATGGGCCACCTTAATAAGTCCTATTTTTGGTCAAGTAGCACCCAAAATAAGCTAGTTTTCACATTGCAGATTGCTAAAAAGGAAACAACAACACAGCTCAGACCCCTGTTTGGTATTTTGTCCTAGATTTTGACCCTGTATTGAGAGACTAGACGGAAAGGTGTGTTGGATATAGGCCTAATATGCGGATTATGGTGAAATTTTTCTCATTTAAATGATGAAATGATGAGGTACGTGGGTGTAAGAGCTGCTGCTAAACCTGAATGAATGTTAAAACTGGCAATAAAATGACCTGTTAGAAGTCCCACCCCCCAGATGCTTCGCTCTGTGTGTGAGCCGGTATATTTACTAACGGTAGTTTACACAGGGCACTCTAATCTTTCCTTCCCCGCGTGTGTTTGTGTGTCTGTTCTGCTCATTCAAGACTCAGCTGGTCGGAGCAGGTGCAAGCTGGTGACTCAAACACGTGCGCGCCGCCTAGCCAGTCCTTCTAATACGCCTTTGTGTGGTCCAAAAAACTCAAACCGTCCTGCGCGCTCTATAAACAAAAGCAGCCTCCCTGTATTCATCCGACACGCGCGCACAGACGTAGTACACTCTCAATGAAACGCCCACACACTCGCACACATTAGCTCCGTAGAGGCCCCACAACCAGACAGTAGAATTTATTATGTAATGATTGGTGCAGTGATTCTGAAACTTTACATTTGCTTATGCAATCGCTGCTCACATCACAAGATTTATTTTCTTTTAGAAAATACAATAAGTAACCGGACCGGAATAAGTGTTTGTGATAATACTCTGAAGCTGCTTGCTTTATTATTATTATTATTTTTTATAATTTATTTCCCATTGCCCTGCAAGCTATTTATATTGTAACTTTTATTGCTGTCTAGTGCCATCATAATTCCCCCTACCCCCCCGTCTGTCTGAATTGGTTATGTTGTCAGAGGTCTGGCAGGGATGACGAGTTTGATGTTTACTAGCATTACACTGCTTTACATGTACAGTAGATGCTGCTGTAGGTAGATTACAGAGGCAGCCGACTGACATAAATAGGGGAGGATAAAGAGCAGCCGTTATCATAACGTCACTAATGCAGCCGTGGCCCTTATATAAGCCCACTGTTTGAACCTTACACACAGGCGCTGCCATGTAACCTACACTAGGACATACTGTACAGCATATAGACCACTGCTCACACTGCCTAGGGCTGGAGGTGGCTTTGTCGGCGCTTTAAATGCATTATTCCACGGATTCGTATTCACGGCCGCTCGGTTTTAGTAGCCTTGCGTGTTGTACAGTCTCTGCCGTGAAAATAACAGTGAGGAGGCCTGTTTTTCATCCCCATCATCTGACACTGATCAGCACAGAGACACAGAGTAGGGCGATGTTGTGATCCCGGGATCGTGCTCCTCGACCAAAGTCTGATGGAGGATCTCCCACTAATCCCTTAATATCACTCGTCCCACTGAGATACTGCCGCCATCGCCATGGTGATGCCGAGATGGCCTGGATGTGTAGTAGTGGAACGCGGAAGGAGGGAGGGATGGAAGGGGGGGTGGGGTGTTTGCTGTTCACGACCGAAGAAATCCTCCTTTGTGAAACATAAATACAATCATTTGAAGGAGTATCTCAAGGCAGGAAATGCAGGCATTTAAAGTCACCAGGCATCAGGCCAGGAGGAGGAGGAGGAGGAGGAGGAGGAGGGGCGGGGTGCAGGGTTGGCTCTGTTTGCTGTAGACGGCGAGTAAAAGCTGGTCGCCTTATCCCCGAGTGGGCGGCTGCTTGGATGGTTGGTTGGCTGGTCGGCTTTAAATCTGTGCGGAGAGGCGACTAATGCAAGGGAATCCTTTGATTTGGGATTTTACAGCAGCCAAAGTCAAACAGATCTCGCCGCCATCTGACAGATGTTGAGAGACGGCGAGTTCAAGTTAATTTAAGTCGTACAGTATTGTGGTCACAGCTGTTTATTTGGATCTTTAAAGCCACCATGGTCTTATGTAGTCTATGCAGTATATGATAACTTCACGGGGTAGCGGATAGCACAGTTCCAGGATGTGTAACATCATGAGGCAGCAATATTTTAGCAAAGCGATGGGTGTAACCTGTTTGCAGTGAGCTTATATCACATTGCCCTCGTGCTCGTCTGCCTGTGTACACTGTATGCAGTTTAGGTAAGCAAGCTAATGGTGACGTGCTATAGCGTTGAATTGGGACAGGAAGGAGTAGAGCGGGCCGGGCCAACAATAGGCAGGGTATCTATTACCTCTCTATTGTTAGCCATGGCCGGGCTATTATTATAGCCCAGAGTGAGACACAGACAGCTGACTGCAGTTTCAGTACAAGCCCGCCTACTGCTCGCAGACAGGAACAACAACATCATCGAGAGGTTTTTGTATGTGTTTGAGGGTGGCGCTGGTGGGAGTTGAGCTGAGGGCGAGGTTTGGATAGCGACAGAGAGTTGCAAATATGGTCATGTCAGGGCTGCAAGTAACAATTCCTTTCATTATCGATTGATCTGGGGAGTATTTTCATGATGAATTGATTAATCTTTAGTCTATGAAATGTCCCGTGTATGATGAGTATAAGTGTATGATAAATGCCCAAAGTGATGTCTTCAGATTGCTTCTCTTGTCCAGCCTACGGTCCAAAACCTCGAGACTCTTTATTTACTATCATGGATGACAAGGAAAAGCAGAAAAATGTTCGTCACTTTTGCTTTAAAAAACGATTCCAACAATTAATTGCTGATCAAAATAGCAGGCAATTAATTTTCTTTTAAGGATCAATTGACTAATTGTTGCAGCTCTAGATGATGAACCTTAATAATTCTACCACCATTTAGCTTCTTTAGCTGATGCTGTTATTACTTTGAGATCAAACCTGAGATGTTCCTCTTACAAGTCTCTCACTAAAGAGACCAAAAGGAAAGTCTGAAACTAGGCTTTTGCTGACTATGCGACTGGAAATAATACGGCAATAGCAAGACCGGACAGAATTGGTGCTCGAGGAGCGGTTTGATGCTGCACCGTGTGTAGTAAAGGGTTAGAGGAGGACATGGAGCTGCCTTCAGCCATCTCTGTCTGGCTATCGGAGCTAGAGATTGGGCCAACGCAGAGGGCGGTGACCTAACCGCGGTGGCGCTGGGGCTCAGTTTCCAGAGTATTCCCGGTGGAGCTGTTGAGCCGAGTATGGGAGGAGTTGTGACGTTAGTACGGGACAATGTCAGCTGCCAAGAAAGTGCTGATCACAGCCAGAATAAAATGTATCCGTGTCAGGATGAATAAAGTGGGCTGACAGGAGAAGCAACCAAGCATTCACATACAGAGAGAGACATGTGCGTACACACACCATTACCAAGGCAAACAAGCACATATGTGCAAGAACACAAACGTGCTGTATCACGGCCTGTGACTTGATGTTGCTCGTATAGTTGATATGTTTCCGCTGTACAATAAACTCTGTATTAAAATGAATATTGTGCATATGTTTCCTGTAAGCCTTGCATGGAAATACACTTGTGAATGTGTGGGCTGCTGGGTGATTAGCTGACTCTTTGCCACTTGGAAATCTCTCAGGAGGGGAGATATGGAGCAGCTCAATTGAATCCTGGCAGGTAATCTAAGGAAACAGATGGATTTTAGTTATATTTGGCAGCAGATTAGCCACTTCCCCGTTGCTCAGAAAATCTGCTGTTGCCAACTCTTGTTTGACAATCTGAATATTAGTCCTTGGTCAGGAGGTCTGGCTTGCGCGCTGTTAGATTGCCTATTCTGATGAGTGTGCCCTGCGGATTCAATCCTATCTGTGCTTTCTAAGGCCCAGCTGTGGTAGCTGGCCAACCCCTCCACACCGAGGCGCCTGCCCTCTCACCGTCCCTCCTGCCCTGCCTATCGCGCTGTGCCAGCGCCCCGTGCCAGAGGAAGTTATCAGCGCTCTATCCCCTGCCCCTAATCCTCTCTGAGGTGGAGAGAAAGTGTTAAGTAGCACTTCTTCTGGCATTTATTGGAGAGGTAGAATGAACAGGTGTCTCAAGTCCTAATCGTCTGTCTTTAAATGAGCTGCTATTTTTAGTCCCCACTCTCCTTTTCTTGGAGATTTGCAGGGGATGTACAGTAGAGGTGGTACAATGGGAGATTTCTGTTTTATATATGCTGCAGGAATAATGCTGACACAGTCTTACACCTTGCATGGTGATTTTTCTTAAACACGTTTGTTTAAGGTGGTTGGGGTTTCTGCTTGATTTTACAGTGATTCCACTTAATGCATATCATTTTAATAGAACACGCCACCATCTCCATCCCCATCTCCTTTTTCAGTGGTGCCCTCCACATTTCAGTCATTTCAACATGGGTATTATTACACACTTTATACTAGAGCTACATTGATTTATTGTGTGAACATCAGTATCGGAAAATAGTCACCTTGTTGACCGCTTTCGCCGTATCAGCAGATAAGATGACATTCACCAATAGCAGTGGCCGAAGTATTTCTGTCGTGTCACATCAGTTTGCCATCAGGTTGTAGGGCTATGTATGTGCTGAGGTAGCACGTAACACAAATCAGATAATGAAGTGTGACACAGGACCAAAGTGCTACAAGTTAATATAACTTAATTCCATAATTGTTCTGGCCTTGATCCTGTTAACAATTCAATTTAAAAGTTGTCACATGCAGACTTAATTATAGTAGATATTAGTCATTTTACAAATGGTACATTTAAATTAAAACTCTACACACATTAAGCAATCTCTCGTCTTCCCATTATCTTAACTGCAAGGTTTTTACACCTGCTTTTATAATTGTAAGCCCAGTGTTATTCACTGTGTCCGATAGGCTAAACCAACTGTAATGAGTCTGGTGGTGCCTGGCCCGGCTGCTAAATGATGAACCCTATTGTCAATGGTCAACGGCTTTAGTGATTTGAAATGGCCAGCACTTAAATACAATATACTCTTTATTGTAATAAATGATGTACGATGATCTTGTTTTGTGCGTTCTGTAACTAGGCCTGTTGTTGCCTAAAAAGACCATGGCAATAGAAATGATATGCATAGTCAATTGTTGATTGTTTCATTGTCATACACAACTCGTAGTCTGACTCACAGAATGTGGACTGCTCATGTAAGGGGGCACTGGACGACTATTTTAGTAATCATTCTCCTCCTCTTATGCCATCTGCATGTTACTATTTTCAAAGTCCCCTCCGCTACAGGAAACAACAACAACCTCCAGAATTATGTTCATTAATGTGATGAAGGTTAACAAGCTAGCAGATGTTACCTTATCCTCAGGACGGATTTAGCCATTTTAAAGGCAGGACTGGCCTCCCTACGTGCAACCCAAGTATTTTGGACAGACACTGTCACTGCATCCTGGTTTTAGCACCACCCAAGACCATTGTGATTGGTTTAAAGACATACAAACAAGTATGAGTGCCCCCCTCCCCAATAGGAGACTAAATATTATTATAATATTATTATTTATTTTTTTTTTTTCCATTTTTGACAAGAGCAGAATACAGCAGGCCCACAGCCTCCGGGGAGAGATCCCCCTGTAGTCCACTTGCCTGTGAGTGAGTTCTGACAGACGTTAACCTCATCTCCTGGCAGTAGTGACTGGCTGGGATGGTGTTAATGATGTATGTAGTTGGTATTTACCCACTGAGCCAGATTACTCCCTTATGATCCAATTATCACTCTGTCTGTAGTGGACTCCGAGGTGCCTGCAGGGTCACTGCTTAGCCACAAGATCCTCTATCACAGATTTTCCAGTTAGGAGCCGATGCCAAGACGAGTCTGCTTCTCAGTATCTGTTTAAACTTCCAAGCATTGTGGGATGCCAATTTATTACACTAAAATCATTTCAGGAGGCATTTGGAACATTTCATTGTAGCATCTCTGCTGTGACGTGCTGTCACTCTGACTTACACTCTGCAAGACAGTTCTGCAACAAAAAAAAAAAAAAAAGCATAGATAGATCTACAGTGGCGGCACCTTCATCTCAATCTAACAGGGCTGCACAGAAGCCTGCACTCATGTTTCAGAGGATATTTAGCCGTTGAGTTGGAGGCCATGTTGGGGCTTGTTTTTCTTCTGCTCATGGTAATCAGTGAAAAGTCACACTTCCCCCCCGAGGAGAGCGCTGCTACTGTACAGCTGACCACATTCATCCTGTTATTAACTGTTCCACCAACATCTTGCTGACCATTGGGGAGGAGACAGAAAGGTATTGCATCAGTTTTCTCAAAGACAGGATTAGAGGAAGAGAAGGAGCGAGAGAGAGAGAGAGAGTGAGACCTCAGAGTGACTGGTTGGGCTTGCCCGGCACACTTTGGGCAGGGGAGGTGGTGTAATTGGAAAGTAATTACGCCTTGGGTGGCATGTGTGGAGGCTCAGTACAGTGTGACAGAGTCCTGTGTGTGGGTCTGCTGTTAGTGCCTGAAGTGAATGGAAATAGATGGTTATTGTTGATCCACTGCCAGCAAAGTGATGGAAATGCTTTTTCATGTCAGTTTTGACATTGATAGCTGCCGTCCGTATCATCTTCTGGTGGTGGCTCCTTAATATCTTTTTCTGACAAGGCTGAGTTTTTGTTTGTCTGTCCTATATAGATTGAATGTTGTCTGAAAGATATTAAAAAAAAAACACATCAGTGAGCCACATTAGGGGACATATTCCTTCATTGTCACATTAAAATAAACACAGGCACTGTACAGTAGTTCATTCTGATTCTGTTAGTGTTCGCTTGATGAATTTAGGGCCAATATTTGTGCATGTTCAGCTCTGTGTTTGGTCTCCACAAACTTCAGAGGGAAATTTTTGGCTCATTCGCTGCTCAAAGCTCCACGATGTTCACCAGCAAGTCGCTAACTTTTTCTGTTTGTCTGTTTGGTGCTGTGCGGGTAGCTTACAGGTTTATCTGAGGTTTTTTTCTTCGCTGCTGAAAATTAGCTACCTGCTGATGTTGGAAAAGAGTAGATGAGAGCATTGAGACTAAACCAGCACAGTAAAGTTTAGCAAGTAATGCTAAAAAGCTCTGTGGAGAAGAGGTGAACTATAGATTCAGCTGACAAAATGTTTCTATTTCATAAAATATTTCTTTAGATGCACCGTGACATTCAGCCAAGCCTTCCGTTGTTTGTCGAGTGATTTGACAATCACTACCTAAATCATTGTAGCTGGGCTTTTATTTCTGCTGCCCAACTCCTCTCCTTTCCTCTACTCTTCTTTTCTCTCCTCTCCCTCCCCTCTACTCTGCTTATTAGCAGGGATATATTCAGAGGGCTCAGATTAATTAAATCTCTGGGATCTTCCTAAAATGCTCAGGTCCTCGTGACAGCCCGCTGTGTAATAGCCCTGCTGTCTGCACAGAAGGAGCTGAACAATCCGGCTCTCCGAAGGATCTCGTTCCCATCTGAGTTGAACGAAAGCCTCACGAGAGCCATGTATTTTGGCATCACGGCATGCAAATTTCACAATCAGTTTTGCCTTTCAAGTCATTTCTTGAGGGTGCAATGCATGAGCTACAACTAGATTTCTGATTTTGTCAGCACTTTGGATCTGTAAATCTGTAAATAGACAGCAATGATGAGCTTTATCTCTCATTGATGTTTGTTGTGTTCTTCTCCTCCATCATGGTGGCTATTACAGCTGCTCGCACAAACTGTGCCCAGTATCTGTGGGGTTACTGGTGTTACTGGTGCATGCCTCAGCTCCTGCACAAGTGAGACTTTTTACAAAGGTCGACCCATCTGGCGGCAGGCAGCTTTGACTAGCTTGAAGGTGGTGCTAATTTTTTTTTTTCAGCTGCTGTTGTGTATAATATTCATAGTAACAAAATGACAATAAACACTAAGAAGAAAACCTCAGACAATGGCCTTAAACCGTGTTGTTACGTGAGCTTTTACGCAGTTGCTTTAAGGATTGATTTATTATTTTGCACCCTCATCGAATGATAATAATAATTATTATAATCATTTGATGAAAAATTATAGCCCAGGGTGATGATCAGATTGACCAACATCCAAAGATATTAAATGAACAAACAAACAAAAAACACACATTAAAAGTAAAAAAAAACAAAACGATTGGTAATTGTTTTTTCTAGAATAC
This sequence comes from Spondyliosoma cantharus, assembly GCA_900302685.1. NCBI lineage: Eukaryota > Metazoa > Chordata > Actinopteri > Spariformes > Sparidae > Spondyliosoma > Spondyliosoma cantharus. The sequence continues at coordinate 15,991 of OMLP01029442.1, read as the reverse complement.
AATTATACTGAATTCGATGCCCGTGTTCTAGCTGTTTTGGAATCAGGGTTGTAATAAGCTGATAGAACCAAATGTTTGGCATCCTGCCTCGAAAGCTGACTCAAATGATAAATCTATTACCACAGTAGGCCTAGTTGCTGATTTATTCCCTGTCAGTTGACTAATTGATTCATTGTCGCATTGTTTAAGCTTGACTTTGTAGACGCAACTGCAGAAATCACAATTCAATTTCACTCATTTTATTATTCTCATCTCACCTCTTTTATCTGTTGCTGTATTCTGGTATGTCATTTTCACAAGACATCATACAGCGGCACAGAGGACTGAATCAAAATCGCTTAGAGTCTGCTTCTTGTTGCACATTCCCTCAGAGAACTCCAGGAATCTAGATCTTAAAGTTTTATGCAGCACATCCGTCCACTAGAGAGCAGTGTAGCATCAGTCTATACCAGACCTGGCAGCTTCACTATGCAAAGTCAGTGAAGCGGAGAAGGTTGAAACCCAAATACAGAACCAAATAACAACAGAGACTAAAAATAACAGCAGCATGTGGCTGAATAACACTTATTAGGCTGCCATTCTCATACAAAAAAGAGAGAAGAGACGTGGACATGCTCTACACACACCCTTCCCTAACTCTGTACCAGTGTGCGTTTGTTATTTTGTGTGTTAAGGGAGTTGGGAGGGAAGTAGAGTGCAGGTTAAAGACACTGCACACCTCCTCAGCAGCCAGGACACTGAATACGTCACCGGTGACATTTTACACTCACTCATTTTACGGCCCCATGTCAAATAATACACTGAGCCCTCGCACTCACATATGCAGGCGTATCAGTACAGTACACGCATGGACGTGGGCGCACTCACACTGGATGCATAGAGGGACACTCATCACACACACACACACACACACACACACTCCGTACAGCAGCCGTCCAGGCAAGCAGGCAGGCAGCAGGCTCGATCAGATAAATATGAGGCTTGTAATGCGACCACAGAGACGGGGCTGATGGGATCAATAAAGAACGGCGCTGCAGGTCATCGGGAGAACACAGCGAGAGGATAAATATGGACTGGCTCATCGGAAAACAGAGCAGCGAGACTGATGGGTACACAGGACTATATCTTCTCTCGTGTGTTCTCTCAGCCATCTGACACAGATCAGACAGACAGGTTTCTCACTCTGGTGTGCTCTGGCTAAAGTCGACTGTTGGGAGGCGGCTTCTCTGCTGTATTCTGAGGCTCTGCATGACTTTTAGCTTGTTTAGGAGGTGAATGGCATCCACTCAGTGTACACAGCGGGAATATTCTGATGTATTGGGTTTTTACTTGATGGAATATAATTTTCAGTGGACAGTTATTACCCAATATATTTTGTAAATGAATCCTTGACAATTGTTTCTGTAGTGTACACAGTAACTCTACTCTGAGGGAGCTACTTACTGTCATTAGTGGAGTGTTTTACTATCACATGGTCTGAAAATTGTTTCAGAGGCTTTTCAGTTCCAGCGACAACAAAGTTGTGGAGGCAAAATGTTGTCATTTTGGTTTAATTTGCTGCTTTAAGCTTCTCAGGTGTTAAACTTTGCTGCTTCTCTGTGTTCGTATCATTTTCATTGAATATCTTTGGGTTTTGGATTGTTACCTGGGTAAAACTGGCAAACTGACCTTGGGCCCTGGGAAGTTTTTTCCACTATTTCCTAAACAATGAATTGATTGTTTAAAAGAAATGAACGGATTAACCAATAATTAAAGTAATCATGAACTGTTGCCTCATACAAAGCCTGAATACTGGTGTTTGAATGAGTTGACAAATGGAAAGCATTTCTCGGGAACACTCAGGAAGATCAGCTAATGTTGCCGCGTCGTGGTCACAAACAGACAAAATCCAATTAACACATTCCATTTCACACAGCTATATAAAGCTGACGATGTGCTTTACACAAGTGGCAATAAGGTGTGTGAAAATTCTGTCTTGTGACTCTTCGCTTGCAACTGGTCTCTGTTCTGCTTATGGTGACATCTGCTCCGCAAACCGGGAGAGAGTGGCTGAAACGGCAGCTTCAGCGTTCGATGGTGTACAAATGCTAGACAGTCGTGTGGTTGTTTTTATGTGTGTGTTTCAGTGCGAGTTAGACTGCTGTAGAGTGCTGTAGATGAGTCTGTGAGGTTACTTACTAGATGTAAAAAAAAACAAAGGCAAGAGTTTGTGAATGAAATCAAAGTGTTAAACAATATGGCCTGACCTATTATTACACAGATAGTGGTGGATTAGATATGATTTATATAGTCTATAGCCCAGACATGCATCCCTGTGTATACAGTCCTTAAACTACTTCCATCCATCAAATCAAATCAAGACGTGATCAAGTGCTATCCTGTTTTCTGATGACTTCATTTTAAAGGGTCAGTTCACCCAAATTCTAAAGACAAGTTCTCACTTCCTGATGTGGTATCTTGCCATTATGCGCTGGGTTTAAGATATCCACCTCTCTTATTTCTTCTGCTACACAAATGAAATGGAGGTGAACTGAATTTCTGTTGTGGTGCTCACAGGATTTCAGATTTCTTCTTGTCCTTCCATTGAAAATAACCAATACTAAGAACCGTGGGTTGTCCAGACTAATCAACAAATTGTTTGTGTGTTTTGGATAGTTTTGTTAAAATGCCATTTTCCGATGCTCCACAAATGTCAAAAAGTGAGAGAAGACTGTATGTCTCTTTTTGAACATATGAACTGATCATTCAATGGCATACTACGCAGGATTTTCCTGAAAAACAAGTTTATAAAAGTAATTCATCTCAGTAATCATGTATGACCCACCAGAAGTGTGAGGCACTGTGTGTATCTACGGAGCCCTCTGCCTGTATTTTCTTATATTTTTAGTGTTTTTGTTTTGTTCTGGACATGCCTGGGCTTCAAACTTAGTGAGCATGCAGGGAGTGAGGCTGGGACACTAAAAAAATTAAGCAACCCGGTTACATCGCTGGCTGTCATGGGTGTGTAAAGGACTGCAGGTCGGAGTTTCCGTTTGACCGAGGGTGTGGTTGGGCTGACCTAGACACACACACACAGCGAATGGGGTGAAGCGTGCACTTGTGGCTGCGCTCGCACAATTTCCAGAGGGCTAACGTAACCACTGTGAAACAATTAGAAAAAAAATGTTTTATTGCTCTGCTTCACTGCTTGGTCCTCGCTCACGCCGTCTCGTTTGTTGAGCCGAGCAGGAGTGGACAACTTTAAATAGTGTGTGTGTGTGTGTGTGTGTGTGTGTGAACAGCAACCGACAAATCCTGCACAGTATGACTTTAAAACAAAAAGTGAATTTACTTTCACACGAGCTGTACTGCAGCCAGCTATATGAATGGCGCATTAGCAGCCATGAGATCAGTAGTAGTGGACTCTAATCAAGCGCGTGTGGCTCGGCTTAGTTGAACTTTACACAGAATGAGCTGCTGCTCCCGTCCTCACCTTCTGATGCAGCTCAGCGTGCAATTCAAGGAAGTGCTCATTCAGAGCTCAACCGCTCTGCCCGTTGGATCCTCTGAGCTCGTGTGTGGCTATATTTCTGGGCTCATATTAATTATGAATTTCTCTTAAGAAAACCTCTCAGTGCTGAATGAAAACTTGCAGTTGCAGGTGGACTGTGGACTGGATCCACTCTGTTGTTGTAAAAACCACCATGAAAAGTGATGTTTGTCCATGCTAGCACATACAGTGTGAGGAGGGTGTTACTCACATGACGCAGTTATTTTTTATTTTTTATTTTTAAGTTTACGTTGGTTCAGATCACTTACTTTATGTCATCTTTAAAGTCATTGTGAATGTTCATTTTATTCATGTTGTTAGCCTCACTACCATTGTCATGTTCATCAAAGCATCATCTATAATATCCTGAATATTATTCATATTATAGTCAAAAGTATTATTTGTGTCATACACATCTTAAGTGATATCAGTTGTGTCGGTATTTTGTGTCTTTTAGATTGCTTTCCTCATCTCTTTATGTTCTGTATGCACTGAGCTGTGCACACCTTTTTATTTTTTTTTATATTTTAGGATCAAAGAAGAACCAAAGCCTCAGCCGGCACAGTAAGTAAACTGCATTACCCAGAGTGCTCTAGGCTTTGACACTTCTTCCTGTCAGTCGGTGCTGTGTGCTTCATGTGGCTTTTCTCCTCTTTGTCCTGGAGGAAGATGAAAGAAATGTCACTAATGTCATGGAAAGCCGCTGTGAATGCACGGTGGCATTGTTTTTTTTATTTTATTTTTTGATAAACACACAGTGAGTAGCATTGACAAGATCGTTGAATTCTGTGCTGGACACAAGACAGCCGACTTCCATGACATCAATGACAAACAGCTTTTCCTTTCTACCAGCTTTGTTATAGCCAGGTCCCCAAACCCCTCTCCCCTTGTCCCTGGTCTCTAACTGGCTGTCCATTCTCATCCAGTGTGTCATCTGCACTCTGATTGGCTTGTGCAGCCGTGTTATTTTGTCACAAATGTGGACTAGATGCACCTGCCCTGCTCTACTGTACTGTAGCTGCATTTTGACTCAATCCACCTGTAGGTCGAACCAGTGTGATAACCCGACCCTGTTGCACCACCAGGCTGGAATAAACGACACTCCTGTTACCCTCAGCTGAGCGTTTGATGCAGCTCTCATTTCCATTGGCTGCAGAGCTTTCCTGCTTCTTCTCTCCTTCCCTCTACTGTACACCTGTTTGTCTCATCTCTCTCTCTCTGTCTCTCTCTCTCTTCTTCAGTCTTTCTCTCTGTATTTGCTGACACTGTGTCTGGTTGTCAATGTTCCACTAAACGCCGCTCTGCCCGTGTCCCGGCCTTCTCCTCTCTCTGCGCTGGTTGTAGTGAATGTCCCTGCTGTTGTTCACTTCTAAGAATCTGACCTGCCTCCTAAAAAAAAAACGCTTTCAGGACAGATTGTTTTCCCCCCATGATGACTCACTGCGATGTTCCAGTCACACTTTGCTTATTTGAACAGGTGGTTTAGTGGGATCACTGAGCTGGTAAATAACGTCCTTCAGCCCCAGCTAAAGTCCCAAAATGACAAGGAGCCAGAGCCAGACGCGTAAGTAATAGTACAGACCCCTTTTGATATCCACCCAGCAGGCACAAACATACAGCGGTGACCCCAGCAGCTGGACGCACAGTATGTTTGACCTGAATGGATATTAGACGATGGTACAAAACTTCTCTGTGTGTTTGTTGAAGCATACGAGGAGAAGAGTGTCGGTGTGGGAGTGGTGTGCCACAATGGATCCTACTTTTATAAATAACATAATGGTGGTGCTTTGTCAGACGCTACCAGTGCCAGTTTACTCAACTTATTTGATTTATTTCGTTATGCAATACGTGATAAAAACAGCCCAGGGCATAGATTTATTGGCTGATGTTAAATAAGGTCATAATTGATAGAATTCAGTTTTTAGTTACAATTAATGATATATCATGTCATTTAATTTGAATGGGAGCAGACTCACAGCCGCTCATGTCGGCAAACTAGTCGTGTGGCCAGCTAAGCCAGGCCTTACTAATGCAAGCTGGGTGCGCTAAAGGTTGTAGCTGTGGACCTCTGTTGGAGCTGGTTGCACAATGGTTGTACGATAGACTGTTTTGAAGGGGCTATTATATCTAGTGTCTGTATCAATTGAGGCCTAAATGGCTACCAACCCCGTCCTAGGCCACCTTTAGCGATAAGACCTGTCTTTCATCTGTTGCAGTCAGTGTAATGATGACTTACATGAAAAGATTAAATCCAATTCAGTGGAGAGTACAGGGGAAAGAAGTTTTGGAAACTCTATGTAATCCTCAAAGGCACCATTTTGTAGAAATTGGCATTTTGTGTGCTTTGGCGTAATCTAGGCGCTAACTATAAATAAAACTAATTTTATCATAACAATATTATGTGTTGAAAACTTGTAGTGTCTTGAAGTAAACAATTATAGTGTGCAACGCTGTGATCCTACCCTCTTACTGAGGTTACACAGTGCAGAAACAAGTGATTGGAGGGTGGAGTGGCTGAGACAGAGACGCCGTTCACCCAACTGCATGACACTGTACAATCAAAATGATTTTGAAGCTGTTATTTTAAGGTAAAAAACTAAAATAATGTCACTTTAAAATAGATTTAGTCCATCACTGCAGCTAGAGTGCTTTGGGTGTGTGTAGCTCGAAACTGTAACTCATTCAGCCATGTTATACAGTTGTAAGCAATTTTCCTGGAATACTGACTGAATTAGTCAGGCAGTTAATTGGAAGATTTTGACTTTTATCTGTCTTACCT
>OMLP01029441.1:0-14241 GCA_900302685.1 Spondyliosoma cantharus | reverse complement strand
GAGCGTTTTTGGGTCTGTTGTGTCGCGAGCCCCTGTGTGAGTGTGTTTTTGTGTGAGGGAGTTCTGAAGTGGAACATCAGTGAGAGGGGACAGATGGGTCATTAATTAGCAAGCTGGAGACGAAGATGATTAATACATCAGAACACAGCTGCCTCCCATGAGACGCCAGGGAAACGAACTCCTCTGGCCCCTCCGCAAACATGCGTGTGTGTGTTTCCGCCCGTCCTGCGCGACTCGGTAAGAAGGTGCACCTGAGCCTCTCCGTACCTAGATCACTTCTGCCAATACTTCCTCTATCCCCTACGTAAGTGACCACACAGAGTCAGTTTTGTGTGTGTGTGTGTGTGTGTGTCTGTATTTAGGGTGCTGGCTGACTTGTGTTGGCACCACGGAGGCTTCAGCCCAGCAGGCAGGACGAGTGGCAGAGAGAGAGAGAGAGAGAGAGAGAGAGAGAGAGAAGGGGGGGGAGGCAGAGGAGCCCGTCAACAACAAACTCATTAAAACACACAACAGACATCAAAGACGACGGACTCGGAGATAGAGCGAGAAGAGAGCAGGGAAAATGGAGGTGGAAAAAAAGGGATGTGATGGGTGGGAGAAAGTGGCGGCAAGTGTCGGTGACATGCAGGGGGATTAAACGTCAACCCGAACAAGGACAACGTTTTTTTCTTTTATTTTATAAGACGATGGTTCGTTCTGTCGAGAGCGGCTGCGGCGACTGTTCGGAACTCGAAAAGACTTCAACATTTGGGTTGTTGTTGTTGTTTGTCCCCCTAGTGACTTAGGGAACCAGGTCGCACCATTAAAACTCCATGTTCTTAACTAATGAAGAGCGATGCAGGTGCTAATGTGCAAAGCGATTGCTAATTTTTGGTGCCATCCAATCAGAAATGGCAAGTAGGCTGATGAAGTTGAAAAGTCACTACCGCAACACACGCTGCAAATTTAACTCCCAAAAGTAACATTTTGGGGGTTTCCAAAAAAACTGAATTGATCTAAACTTCCAGTCCTATCTAAATGTAGGTCATAGGTTTACTATTTTTAATCTACATATGTCTATGGAGTTATGTTTCAGAGTTAATCTTAGATGCAGTTTTAAAATAAGAAGGAAATATCCCATTATGCTAACTGACACTACAGGCTAATGTTTTGTAATGCGAGGGCTTATTTTTGTGAAGTCCAACTGAATGTTCATGTTAGCAAGCTGACGTTAGCTTTGTCAGTTGGTTCACATAGCTGCGTACTAGCTACACTTAAACGTCATTTAGTTTTCATTGCACGTGCGTCATATGCTAGCGAGCTAACGTCGGCTTTTTCAGTTTGTTCAGATAGCTACGTAGCAGTTAACGTTTCTTACTCTTCATCGTACATGAGTCATGCCATCAAGCTAAAGTTAGCTTCGTCAGTTGGTCCAGGTAGCTATGTCGCGGTCACAGTCGGACGTCTCTTACTCTTCATTGCACTTGAGTCATATGTAATCAAGCTAACGTTATGTTTGTCAGTTGGTTCAGTTAGCTGCCTAACAGTTTTACCTGACAATTAGCTACTGGGTGTAAAAACTAACCGCGAAGTAGTTTGTTTTAATCTTGTGATGGCTAAATCATTAGAACCAGGCTAAGAGAGCCACAAAGAGCCACAGCCTGGGCGTCACCTGAGCTTCCATTTCAGCCCAGTATTTTTGGAATATATAGATTTATCCAGTTGGCAGAAAGATGAATACAGAAAAGGACAAGAGAGAGAGAACTAAGTATACAAACACAGGAGTGAAATAATAATGGAAGAAATGGAGATGAGGATATAAAAGAAATGAGTGATGCATTGCATTTTCCATCGCTTGAGGCACACGACTGGGGCTTGCTGGGGTAGACGGGATCATTAGCATAAGGTAATATCATTCATTCAGTGATTCTGGCTTGGACGTGGCGTGTCATGAGAGTGATCAGAGAGAGAGCGACAGAGTTGGAGGTGGCTGATGGGATGGAAATAGGCACAAGGCTCGTGCTGAGAAGGGGGCAGCCTGGCCCGGCAGAGTAGCTCCAGTCTAGTCTGCCCTCTAATTCAGGCTTCTGTCTCTTCGGCGCCTCTCTTTCCCCCTTGTTATCTGTCTTTCTGTCATCCTCTACCTTTCTCTCTTTCGCACCGTGCGTCTCCTCTCCCTCTAACCTGACTGCGCGTCTCCTCCCCTCGCTCCGTCTCTCGCTACTTCAGTCCTTATTCTGTCCGTCTCGGCACAGTTACGGCTGCGGCTGCTGACAGCCCATCATTTTAGTTTAGATCACCACCCCCTCATATGACTTCATTGCGTTGAGGGGCTCCTGGGTCTCATTTCTTTACAGATGATCCCATATCTCTTTGAAAGTAGAAAGAAAATAAAAGACAGATCCCTATTTATATTACAGTAGCTACAGAGACTGGAGAGAGGGATTGTGGGTGAAAAAAAAAACGATACCTGTCTTACAGGAGACTTGCGTATGATGAAAGGTTTACTGAACACACATTCGACTTAAGTTTGACTCCGCTGTCACTGTTTAATCTCCAGCCATCACTGTTCAGAGTCCGTAGGCTGCAGTCCCATTCACATTGCTGCTAAGCCGTGAAATTACACAGAATTACATCACGAAAAATGTGAAATGAACCGATTTGCGTCTACAAGACGACAATCCAAAATACTCGTGTTTCTGAGAAAATTGAACAAGCTAATCGCTAATTTCTTCAAAAGTGTCCGTGTTGTGCTTCGGTACAAACCGTGACAGCAACTGTGACAAATTAACGGTTGGGCAATTTTCTGAAATCGTGGTACGGTAATCCAATTACAGTGTAATCACTCCCTCTACCTGAGGCATCGGCCGAGCTCATTGTTGCTTTGCTACAGGAACATTAAAGGGACTTTTATCCGAGGTCAGATTCAAGTTCAGGAGCAGATAAAGGTGCGAGACAGTGAGAGGAGAAAAGAGGACACGGCGTTATGAAATTCCACATATCAGACGGGAGACTGTCTCCGAAGCATGAAGAAGTGCCTAGCTATAAGGGGAAGAAATGTACACAAGGCTTTAACGTTCAGATGGCTAATTAGATGACTTTGTCCAGTAGCTGAATCTCAGGGTCGTTACGACAACAAAAAAATTTCAACCGCCACGACAACAAAAAATGGAACAGAACGCCCCGAGGCTAAATATCCGACTTCAAAGTCTTGTTTCTTTTTAATTAATTCGGGATCCTCCCTCGTGCACCGGAGAGGACGCGGAAGACAGTTAGAGAACCAGAAATGAAAGCGAGAGGAAGAGGGGCGAGATTAAACTCGAGAAAAGAGCAACAGAATAGAACAAGCTCACTTTACAGCTGTTGTTAACAAGAGGCTTTTCAGAGTCTGGACGTGTCAGTAACACAAGCCTTCTGGGAAACGGGTTTTTTTTTTTTTTTTTTTGTCTGAGGATAATATTCCATAGGGCAGAACTCTCGAGGGCGGGGGTATAACAAACGGGGAGTCACGCTTGTCTCATAACCCGCTGACTAGGGGCCCAATTAAAAGGAAATATATGCTAAAATAGTCACATATTGCGACACCCTGGTGTGTTCGAGCCGAAGTTCAGTCTACCCCCTCGTGCCAGATTTGCTACGGGACCAACAGCGATGCCCAAAGCTACCCAAAATGTTACTTCATGTTTGTATCTCACGTTCATTTTCCCGCATTTTTCACTCTGCCTGTTGTGCACCCAGGGTCATTCGAGGCAATTCGACTAAGTGCGCAACGGAAATTTCACGTCTCAACTCTGGGTGAACTCGGGTGACCTTCGAGCGATAAGCAGCCACGTTAAACAGATCAAGGGATCTGAAAGCGGAGGAGGCGCGGCTGTAAATGCGAGCAGACAGCTAGAAGATGCTCGCTTTCATTTGCAAGTCTTGTGGGAGAATTTAAAAAGGAGTTGCTGCGAGAGAGCGGGAGAAGGGACGCAGGGAAGTGTGCGGAAGGAAAATATGTGCCGCCGCCGCCGTCAACTGCTTAGTGCTCAGCTTTATGAATCCCAATTGCCCTTTTCCCTTAAGGCTTATTATGAGAAACAGCCATCTTTAAATGGACACAAATCCAATAGTAGTTCTAGTTTTTTTAGCCACATGAGGGGATTAGGATCAAGAAAATTTCTCTGTGGGTTTAAAAGGGAATAATGAATCGTCATGACTACTGAAGAGCGGCGAGGAGGCCAGACACAAGCTGGCACACCATTTTTGTTTATAAGACGGCGGGCTATCCCACAGGGCCTGCGCGTGCTCTCCGCTTCGCAATTATTTGTTTGGGTCAGGGACGGACTGACCCGATACTGCTAACAACAAGAAAAGAGAACATGAATGGATAAGAAAAGGCAAACGCAGAAATAGACAGATAGTTACATGGAGCCGCATCACAGACCATTTCCTAACTTTTTCTCGAGGCCTTTATTAGACAGTTTCATATCAGATTACAGACTGAGGATACTGTGATATTTGAATGTGAAGAGATGGGAATTTAATACTGAGGATTAAGGGGGGGGGGGCTTGGACTGAGATGAAGTGGGGTTAGCAGAAAACAGTGATATGGTTGAATGGGCTTAAAGGATCTTTCTTTTTCATTTCTATCGGCCTACGCTGGATTCTTCTTGGAACAGTGCAGTTCAGTTTCATGGATTAGTAACGAGACAGTAAAAAAAAAAAAAAAAGAAAGAAAAAAAGATGCATACGAGTCGGCTCGGCTGTTATTCAAGATGATCAATAACTCTGCTGAGGGGAGACAGCGGCTGTTTTATCACTCCTTTTTTCCGTAGCCATTGATACACTAATGATGTTGCTTTAATTGAGTGCAATCTTACAAATGAGGACACAGGAGCAGCAGATCAATAAACACAAGTGGGACTCAGGAAAGGAAAACACAATTTCACACTGTTTTTCGGACCTTTTTTTCCCCTCATAATATATTTGGACTTTGTATTTCTTCTCCCAAACTAAATAGTGCCCCTTTTAATATACATGCACTCAAATGATTGATCAACAGCATCTGTTTCCTCTTCAACACACTCTGCCCTACGTATTTTGCGGAACAAAATCGCACCGCTTATAACCACAACTCAACAAGTGCCGGTCTATGTTTCCCATCGAGAGTGATATTGCGATGCCAAAATAGTTTCAGTGTATATATTGCAATTTATGCCTGTACTCTATTGAGACACATTTAAGAGTCGATGCTGATCTCGTGATGTGCAGAAGCCTAATTGAACCCGCGTCTCATCAATCAGGTAGAATTGATTTCAAAAAGCTGACACGGGATTTCCGATAGACGAGCCGAAGGAGGCTGATCAGCGACAGATAACGCTCCAATGAAAGGCAGGGTTCGCGTCGATGCCAAAATATGCGGTGTGGTATTTCAGATAATGCGTCTGTATGGACTGTGACGGAAATATATCAACGGCTCGTCAGGCGTAATGGAATTTATAGAGAAGGCTCAATATATTAAGCAGGTATGAGTGGATCTGCAAAACAGTCTCATCATTTGAGTTGTATGCCGCGCCGCTCATAACAAATCCTTGTTATCCGCGACGTCCAGCAGATGATATCATTAGTCTGGTGCCACAAGCTGGGGGCTGGATAAGAAATATCCCTGTCATCAAGACTTGAGCTGTAGCCAACCGCTGTGACTCCTGACTCAAGACATTATCATCATAGTGGCTCGGTTTGGCTGCTTTGTGCAGATTAGTGATACAGGGGAGCTTTGATAGAGAAGCAACGGGGTTCTGAGCAAAGCATTAACATTTAGTTTGTTATAGTGTGCACAGGTTCATCCGCAACATCGATAGTAATGTCCAGAGACACAGAGAGTGCAACTCTGTCTCCGACTCAAATCAGCTGTGGCAACGAGTTTCAATTAATCCGTGACCGGCATCTGATGTTTCACAGCCTGTGGCTCGGAAGAGGGTCGAGATGGCAAGATACCAGTAAAAAAAAAATAAGCATGGTCATAAACAATCACTTGGTTTGCTCTATTTACAGATAACTGTGCAAACAATGAGTGTTTTGAATAAATTCAAGATATTTGCAGTAGAGGAACACTGACAGCGATAATATCTGGACTCACAATGTGAACAGATTGAGAATGAAAAAGAAAAAGAGGAAACAGAGGCAGCAGCCCCACTGGTTCCTGTCACCGTGCAGAATTTTCTCCATATTGAACGCACAGATATAGAAATTGATACTGATCGACTAACGCTAGCCCCATTTAAAATTGACTGGCGGCATTTAGTGACAACAGGCATTAAATTCATAAAGACTTTATGTTCACGACAGGTGTCACGTCATGGTTCTGGCGGTGTCACGTCGGTCTTACGCACACCCCTTCAACTAAAGTGGTGGGCTATCGAGCGACCCGATCTGCAGGGAAGGCTGCCCGCCCACCAGATAATCCAGGTCAAATCTCTCGAGTCAATGAGCACCTCCACTGAAGTGTCCTTCAGCGGCGGTGAATCCCTGCTGCCTCCAAAGACTCCGTGCTGAAGCCGACTTTAACCTCGGACCTCTCCGTGAAACTGGCAGTGAATGATTCTCTTCTTTCTTTCTTTCTTTCAACTGAAAATCACCAGTCTCTGCAACTTTTGCAAAGTGGAAACAGTTCAGCTCTCGCAGCCTTATCTGCAAAAATCTGGCTTGTTATTTTTTGAACTGTCAGACAAATCAACTGTATACATACAGGACATAGTTATCCTTTTCGACAATCTCCTATAAACCACATGATTCTGAGATTTCCTCAGCAGGAAAAGGGATTTTTATCGCACGTAAACGAGCTTTTGGGAAAAAGTTTTCCAAACGTATTTATTTCTTGTTATGACTGTGCAACGTTCCTGTTAAATAAATACATAAATTCCTAAACATGCACAGTGGGGAAAGTCATGGAGATTGAGTGGATGCCGTGAGTGAAGGACACGGCCCAGCTCATTAGGCAGGATCTCCGTGGCTTGTTACCAGCCACCTGTCCTTTACGTGCACCTCCCACGGCAACCAGCTCCAAGTGGCAGCCTGCAGCATGATGGCCTTCGCTCTCCTCTCCTCCTTTCTGATTGGTTTCCATTGCACATGGATTTTTTTTTTTATTATTCGCAAATTAATTTGGCCAAAAATGCCTGCTTAGCTCCTGCGTGGGAGAAAAAAAAAAAAAACAGACGAGGTTCAGAATAGAAACAGAGAGAGAGAAAGAGAGAGTGGCGAACAGCGAGAGAGACAGGCAGCAGCCACATTTCATTGGCTGTAATACAATTATCTAGCTGCCGACGGCTCGTTGGTATATTCATATGACACGGTTATTCATTTCGACTTATTTACTAAAATGGAATAACAGAGGCTGCAGTGAGTTGGGTCTGAGTCATTCTGACTGATGGGAACCTAGAGGCTGTATTTTTTTTTTTTCTTTACTCTGACTCATTGCTACAATGAAAAGTTTTCCAGCAAAAAAAAAACCCAACATATTATGAACCAAGTGCTGCTATAAATTCCTACCAATTAAGTACCAGAAGACTGGACATACACAGAGGACACACAGGACCAACATGCAGCTCTAATTATAGTATAGGTGCGAATGACCCTAAGACGCATTCGCACTTGAGGTCCGGTCGCTCAGACAACATTCGGAAGTGGTCTTGGACACGCGTGGCCACATTCCTTCAGTAGCGTGTACGGGCATGTGTCCTGGGCCACAATCGGGGGGCCGCCTGCTCAACCGAAGTCCTCGCGAAACAACGCGTAGAAGCCACAACTACGATCATAATGTCACTGTAGTTCACTGTAGTGTAAATGACATGTTTGGGCTCTCTTAACCTGCCGATGTAAGCGGCGCTTGTGAAAAAGCAGCTGTCGAACTAGTAACAGCAACATCCCCGGACTCCCTGAACCAATCGTGTGGTTTTAAGAGTTTTTGCATTTGGAAAAAAAACTTTATGTGTCTGTGGTAAATTCAAAATCATCAGTGCCTTCTTGTAAATTCGGTTTTACTTCAAAAAAACCTTCAAGATGTTTCTTTCCTTGTTTGTTGCTGCGTGTCTGTTTTCATGTCTAAAGTGCGCCTGCTTCCGTTTCTGAAGCGCGTCGTACCTCCCAGCAGCTGTTTGAACACGCGCTTTCATCTGACTTCACCGTTTACACCGAATGTATTCAAGGATAAAACATATTGATGTAACAACTCTGATGTACAATTTTACAAATACAGGAAACAGTAACAAATGAAGGCTACTTCTTTTTCACACGTGTGGCGAAAAGCCCCCAGGCTCCCTTAAAAAAAGGCTGAATTTTAAGACTTGCTCGAGACTTTGAGACTTTATAAACTTATTGAAATGCTGTCAGCAACACATTCTTCGCTATTTGGACCGTCTAGTTAATCCGGCAAACGTCATATTAAGATATTTATTTCCCTGTGTGTAAAACTTATGTACATACAGAGCAGGGAAGTGAGATCTGATCGCAAGATTGAAAGGGGGCTTAAATCTGTCCGCTTGTGATCGGATCACTCGGAACGGACGCTAAAAACCAAATGTGAACAGCCTCTCGTTTAGTTCGGTCCAAAGTTATTGAAGACGACTTCTAAAACTCGTCCAAGTGTTATAGAACGAACTCATTAGCAATCAGAGGTACAGCTCTTCGCCTGCCGGCAGAATGCTGTGTTGAGTTAAGTGGAGAAGAGGCAGCTATCATATTATTAATGTAGATGATTTACAAGCAGTAAAGCAGTGGCAGCACCCACAGGAGGTCACAGAGACGTGCCGTGTTCACCCTCACACGTATAACAGCGTAATGAGATCCGCAGCTGGCACACAGAAACGAGCGGCTCCTGCGGAAGATGTTTGCAGAGAGGAATGAAGAAAAAAAACAAGAAAAAAAAAAAACCCCAGGCAACCTGATCGGTTAGCTGGGTGTTGCGAGTGCAGAAAAGATGAAGTACGAACGTTTTGTATGTTTTTGTATTTCTAAATTACGCCGGTGCGTGCACAAGCATTAAACCACCTCGTGTCATTTGCTCGCCGGGGCTCCGAGATTTCAGAAAGGCAATTTCACGTCAGCTTTTGCAACTTCGACACCGGCTGCGCGAACCTCGCACGGGCATCTTTTTTTTTTGCTTTAATAACTACAATCAGGATGCGTCTACGAGTAAATACTATAATCCCGTTTCATCTCAACCGCACCGAGGGTTGCGCAAAATAAAAAGTTACCACAGGAGCGAGATAAGCAGAGCCGTCAGCGGTGCCCGGTTAGCTCATCCAAAGAGAAAAAAACCTAGATGTTTTCACTAAAACCTCCTCTTAAGCCTTTAAGCATCAAGGCATCCAGGGGGAAGAGTGGAAGAGTTGTGGAGACGTCGGGGGAAGTCACTTTTATGCGGAGGTAACAGATGTCAACTGGGGACTTTGTCTAGTTTTGAAGCTGATACATATTTGATTTTTGCTCAGACTCAAATACATTTTGCTGGGTTTTTAAACATTTAAAGAAAGAGTTCACTTAACCTGACACGCCAGATGTTGTCTGACAAGGAAGCATCTCGGAAGTCGCCCCCAGAAACTTTTTGGATGAGCACGGGCCCTCAGCGCTTAAACAAACCATCTGTCGCTAACCATCACGAGCTACCTTCCACCAGATCAACAGCAGGAGAGCGCCATCGGCAGAGCTAGTTATCAAGCTTTCGATGCTGATGCTATAGCAGCCACGTGTATGCTATAACATGAGGTGTGGCGAGTCGCACGTCACGATGGGTAGCACATATCCACAGAACGCCGTCGTTGTTTTTCAAACGAGCAGTTGCTTCTCTTGATGGCTGACACATCTAAACCGAGCCTGTGGCTGCCATCTCTGGCTGCCAGTGGGTCCTCATAGGACGCCGATGGCTTGAAGCCTGGCAAGTTGTTTTAAAATCACATGATCATGTGATCTTGCAAATCCAGCTGCCTCACTATCACAACTGTTGGCTGACAGGCTGACATTGGATGGGTGTTGAAATGATGCGGCAGACGCTGTCACATTTTGAGAAATCAGAACCCAAATATATGAAAGCTGTTCTTCACATGCCGTGAGCATTTTGAACGTGCCTCTCTCTGGTCTGTCACCGCAACATTAGGCTTGCTTGCTCTCATTAGATGTGATCTCTAAGGGAAGCATTTGAAAGCCGTTGGGAAAGACCGATGGAGAACAATCGGCGCCGTATTCCCCCGAAGGTGCCGAGATGCGGCGCTGCGTACAGTTTGCCTGTGAAACCCGCAATGAATAACCGACATGACAGTTGTGAAGTTTGCATCACGGCCCCTGAGCATTGAGAGTCCTTGACGGTGTTTGGCCACATCACTTGTGGCAAAGTGACACGGCGGATAATCTCACTTCCGAGACATTGGACCGCAGCGCATTTGCGCTTGTGGAAAATTCATGTGCACTTTACCAACTCTGGATGTGCTTTGGGTTTCTTTTTTCTGGTTGAGCTGGTGCACCTTTCCCCCTCGGAGAGAAGAGCTTCCTGGTTGCCATTTCTCTAGGAGCGGTATCGTTGGTAACGTCGTTATAATCTCTCTCTCCGTGTCAATCTATCAGTCTATGCATCGACTTGTACACCGTGACTGTCAGCTCCTCTCTCCGCTCCCCCAAGAAGGCTGATTGCAGTTCAAGCAGCGTGCTCGACTCGTTATCGCTCCTTTAGGACTCATTTCTGTTCGTCATATCCTACAAATCCTACAAAACATTTGACGCAGATAATGAACTAAATTGGCCAGGCGCAAACAAAAGAGCGGCAATTAGAAAAATATGACTGTAGATTCTGAATCCCACAGTACGGCTAATTCAATTCAATTTCTACAGACAAATTGCTGTTTAAAGCAACAGGGAAATATGCGTATTCACTCTTTAGATGAGAACATCAATACCACTCTCACAAATGTAGCAGGAGCCAGGATAGAGCGAGCTCAACGATTTACATCCAGTGGGAACTAAATTTGCCTAAAAGCATCTCTTAAGCCCACTAATCACCACATTACGTCTCGTTTGTTTGATCTGCAAAAAAACACAGGACCACTTCTCGGACTTCACTTTCACACCCTTCACCTATTTTCCGGTTAAATCGACCGTGTTGCCAGCTGAGGCCTCACCTGTGGGTTTTGCTGGAGGCAGGTGAGGTAGAAACGAGGGACTCGTCATTTGAAACCTTGAGCCGCGACGAGCGAGTCACCCCGGATGTCGACATCACGGAATCCCGCTGGCTTTCTCTCTCTCATTCCCGCCTCCGCTATTTCGCGTCTGCTTCCCTGCCACCTCTGATCCCTCGTTCTCGCTCCTCTGCGATGTCAGCTGTCGCCCTCTCCTCGTTTCTTCCTCAAACATCACCTCCATCTTTTTTTGGCCCTTCGCTTCTTCCTTTTTTTTTTTTTTTTTTTTTGTAACTGTAAAAACTAAGCAGCTGTGACAATAAGGGTCACGTCTCTTTACGCTCAGCTCTATCTCTACTTGTCGTTTAAATGTAACATATTCTAATGGGACAGTTGCCTAAAGACACAGACGTAACGGAACAGCCTCGGCTCTCTCCGACTGGAAACGGCAATGTTTTTAATAATTGAAGTCCTACAAATGAATCTCCTCTCTGTTTGGATTCTTCCTGTCAGGTCGCTGCTGCGCACGTCGTCTTTTTTAAAACCTCCAGCCACATAACAGGAACAATAATCTGGTGTGATTGACACTTTCCAAAGCTAAAAGCTTTACACTTGTCAGCTCCTGGTAAAAAAAAAAAAAAAAAAAACCTCCCCGAGAAGTTCATCTGAGCTCATGGACTACAGAATCGGGGGGTCGGGCTCTGCGAGAGCGCGATAAGGTTATGAGCAACTCGTTTTTGTTGATTTCTTTTTCGGGGGTGAGAGGGTTTTTCGGAGGCAGCGCGCGGCTCGTTCCTGCGAGCGTGTGAAACTGGTGCGACCAGCAGTGGGGTGAAAGTAAAAAAAAACGCTTGAAGACGCACAGAGGAGCACGTGTCACGACGTGCGTCAGAATTTAACTTGAGGTGCCGCCTTGCCTGCTCAAGGACATCTTAATGCAAAAAGTAAGGCATCAAACTGACTCACGATCTGTGGGGGAGAGAAAAAAAAAGGGAGGCACAGGGAGGCTCTGACGTGAAGCGACTGTGATTCCGAGATGCTTCTACCGCAGTCTGAAAATCAGCGTCCCGATCTCGACACATCTCAGCATGGTTTAAACTCAGTGCGCCCCACAGATACACTCCTCTCTTTCCTCGCCTTTCGGATTAAAACAAAAACTCGCTTTTGCACAAATCTGATGTTTCCAGCAGTAAATTGCGTGATTTCGTGGCCTTATTGAAAGGCTTCCCTGAGGTCTGTGCTTCAGGGAATAAATGTGTCACATTCGCTTGGAGTCCGTAAAAGAAAGAAAAAAACAATAAAACACACAACAGAATCAGAGTTATAAAAGGAAACAGCAGCTTTATGTCTGCTGCTGTTTCAGCGTGTCTGAATGTTATAGCAGATAATGCGGCGCGGGGCCACGTTTCAGATGAACAGTGAGATTTTACACCCTGAAGCAGTTTATCTTGCCAACCGCAGTGTGACCCCTCCAACTGGGCCCCTGCAGGTGTGCACATGTAGAACAGAAGACCCATACTCTCCTCTGCCAGGGCTGCATCAGGCAACATGCGCAGAACAAATCAGACAAATGTACAAAAACACACACACACACACACAAAAAGAAATACGCTCCCCTCTTCCCTTTCACGTGCGGTGGCAGCGGTCAGCGACAAGACAGAGTGTCTCCATTAGTATCAAAGTGGCTCCGTCCACCCTAACAGATGGCTTCGCCTCCCTCCGAGGTGGGCGAGGTGATTTACTCCATCGCTACTGTACTTTGCCTTATCTAATTGGCCCCGACCGTGCCCGGGGAGCCTGGGGAGCAGGCCGGTAAATCATGTCACTATCATGTATTTATAGACGAGCTCGTGTAACACCGGCGCTGACGGCAGCTACGTGACATCTATATACGACACCTGTTACCGTGCCAGCTGCCGGCAGGATGAAGCGGGCACCAAAGAGAAGCGGAAAAAAAAAAACAGATGTGAGAGGGCCGAGACCATGAAAACAGGAAGTAGGGGATTGTGATCACGACCGCCGCAGATAAATATGACATCCTCAGACTCCCGGAGCTGTGGTTCAGCATTCCTGGCGTCGGAGCTCTGGACAGCGTCTCCGCGATGGTAACGGGGGGCTCGCCGCAAATAGGAGAGACGCATTCCCGGCGTTCCTGCGATTCCACGCGGTTGGCTTCTCTGGCGTCGATATCTGGAACAGACATTCCTCACTGTGCGACTCCCCGGGGAGCTGGACTTCCTCCGCGTAACCCGAGCTAAACCCAAACTTCCAGGGATGTTCATGCCGGGGTCAGTGACTTGTCAGATTTGGGAGGATGAAGAACAGCGGATGGAGAATTGAATGCTTTCTATTTTATTATAATTTTAAGAGGCTGACCTGAGTGTAATAATAATCCCAATAACAATAATCCCCGTTGGGATTTTCGGCGTAGCAGTTTGGCTTAATAAATACGTAACTGTCGATGTTCTGACATCATACATAATTAAAACGAAGCAGCCACCTGCAGAACTGAAGAAATAAAAACCACACAACAGGTTTTTTTTCTTTCTTTCTTTCTTTCTCCCTGACATCTTTGCTGAGGTTGGATTACACGACAATGAGGGACGAAGTAATAAAAAAGAAAAAAAAAGTAATTGCATTAGCTTGATGGCTTTTTACGAGCGCTGTTGGCTGCTGTATTCCGAAGGGAAATCTCGGAAGGAGGTGCAGGGAGCTGCCTGAAACACACTCAGTGCTATCAAACACACCGACGGCTTGTGCATATTTCTATTTGTGTGTGTGTGCGTGTGTGTAAACTGTTTGTGGATTTACAGTTAAACCTTTTTTTTTAACACTCAAAAAGGCCATTTTCAAGGTTTGGATGTCAAGATCTGTCGCCTCCGGTGCATTTGCGAATATTTAATGCGTGCGAAAGTCATCTTTACGCCTCTGATTCTGTATAAATGTATGGATAAGGTCTCCACGTTTGACCTGTAATGTATGATCTCAGATGTGCAGGGTCCGTGCCGCTCGACGGAGCTTTAGCGGACAGGGTGCCGGCTGCTGCTGTCACCGCCGCGCCGGCCATAAAGGATAGGTGATGTGTCCCTTTTTTTAGAAAACCATAAAAGAAGCC
>OMLP01029440.1:0-10615 GCA_900302685.1 Spondyliosoma cantharus | reverse complement strand
CAACATTGGCCACAAATCAGGCACAGTTTCTATTGGGGGGACTTGAAACCGTCCTCTGTTGGATTTTTTTTTTTTTTTCCCCTCCTCAGCCGCTGTTCCGCAGGCCCGCTCCTCCTCCCTCCGCTGTGCAAACGGTGGGGGCTCCTTAAAGGGAAACACACACTTCTTGTTTACTGACCTCAGAAACATGAGGAGAGAAGGGGGGAAGATGGGAAAAGGCATGCCGGGTACGGGCTCTGCACTTAACTACTAATGCCAGCTCCTTTTTGGAGGCCAGCGATACTCCATATGTGTTTTTTCCTCTTAAAAAGACATCCCGATCCTCAGGACATTGACTTACACCAGTGAGGACAACGCTCTCATTTTTCACACACTGTCATGAAGATATTACTTCACGTGTTTCGGTCCACTGTGATGTGGTCCCAATGAAATGAATGTTGCTTTGTCACGATCGCAAAATAATAACTGCTGAATTCATTGAATGTCATTAATTAAGAGCAAATTACTGTTCTTATGGCGGTTTCTTATGGTATAACATGGCCACAGGAAAGTACTCCGAAGTCCCTATCACGCCTGCGCTGTAAACTAACGTATTGTAAACTGTGTACGAGGGCGCCACGAGGCCTTGCTTCCAGGTTTGCCAAGTGGCCGCTTGCAGTATTGCAGCAAAGATTTTCCTGCAGCCCAAAAAGCATTTTCCCAACAGATCGCCATTATAAAAGAAACATCTGTAAAATGGCTGGCAGGACGATTTATATAATAGCTAGATATCAGATGGAGCGATGGCGGCCATTCAAAGCAAAGAGAATTGCTCGCCTAGCGCATACGCCAAAAACATTTTTTTTCTGGCTTCTGTGTTTACATCCCGTTTATGCGGGTCTTGAATGTGTGTGGTGGAGTTTCCCTGCCGACCCCGCCCATGAGATAGCGCTCAGCCCATAGACTTTACATTGTGATGATGTCATGTATTTTTTCTCAGCTTATTGGAAGTCTTACAATTATTAAACCTCCAGGGATCAAAAATAAATAATAGAAAGAGTCAAAATCTACCTTGTTTCCAGTTCCGATTTTACAGATTTACAACAATTTTTACTGCAATACCACGAGTGGCCACTGGGCCAGATTGGAAGCAAGGCTGAGCGCTGAGCCTTGCTTCCGATTTTGCCAAGTTGCCACTTGCAGTTTGCCTTGTGATCCATCAGAGGGCGCTCTATATTTTCACTATTAGCCTGACTCATGGTCATATTGATCTATCAGTAAAGTAAGCTAACGTTAATGTGATGTTTAAACCCCCAGGAAGTGTTGCAGGCTTTGAAGCCCACTTCTGTATTGGCCAAATTGTGTAATTACAACATGCATTGTGAAAGCTGTAAAACAGTGGAACTTTTTTTTTTGCATCACAATCCCCCTGCAAATGACTTGTTTGACTGTCACAATTTGAGTCATTCGGTCCAAGAAAATTTGAAAAGTCTAGCAAGATTAAATCCTTTTTTATCTCTATTCAAGTTAGTCCACTGAACATGGGAGATCCAGGTATTTTTATAGCCTGGAAGTTGAGCCATTTTGGTCAAAACGCCACTGAGCATTTATCATAGGAATGAACGGGGGTCTGCCTTCAACACTGCCTCCAGATTTTAATGCAGTGTCCTTGGTTGTGTTGTTTTTGCTGCAAAAATGGAGGACAATACCGAGCGGAGCCAAGTAATGACAACAAAACATCTGTGAAGCAGTGTGTGGAATTATTTTGGAAGTATTTCGACGTTGAAGTCACAAACAAATATGAGGCTGTTTGTCGACTTTGTAAAAGGCAGCTGTCTTTCTCCTCACCAAGAACAAATCTGGAGGCTCACCTGCACCACAGTCGAGCAGAGCAGCACCAAGTGTGCAACCTCGTTTGACTGCCTTTAGCTTGGCACACACGGCTTCAGCAGGCCCCGTGCCAGAAGCTTGTGAAAAGGCCATCCGTGATAAGATGATTAGAGCAAGGCAAGGTAGGTAATTGCAAGGTAGAAGTGACAGGAAACAATCGGCGACAAAAATTGATGTTCGATTGATTGAAGAATGGGACGAATGAGATTTTGGGCTGTAAAAATGATACAAGCATCAAAGGGAGAAGAAGAAGGGTCATTTATACAGACGCCAGCGAAAATGTCTGCTAGCCGGAGAAAGCTGAAATTCAGGAACTCGTCTGGCATTAAATTTGCCTGAAACAGCCAATAGGCCAACTGCACAAGTGTTAGCTGTAGCTAGCTAGGAATGTGTGACTATGTGATACGTTTGAAGGGCATTTTAATCAAGCTGATTTCAAAACTCAACTGGAGGTCCAGTTCTTCTTGTTGCCTTATCCCTTTTTACAACAAATCTGATTATCCATGATATCCTGACAGTACATGAAGCCCCGTCCTCGGGACACATACTTTTCTCATCAGTGGTCAGTCAATCATCAGTGGTCCCTTCAAACCTCTTGTTCAAGTCACCCATTTGTGGCCAAAAGCCTGATATTGATCCTGATCCTGGGTCATCCAGGAAGGTCACACTTGACACATACACTGAAAATAAAAAACAGCAGGCACTTGAAAGTACTTGAGAAATGTTTCTAGTGTGGATCACTGGTGCAAGGACTGTATGAGGACTGGTCTTTCAAAAGAAATAAGGTGAAACTCTGAAACCCTCATTGATTCATATTTGTATTAGTGGCTGTTGAATTCTGATGGTTATCGCCGACTGAGTTCACGGTTTCTGCACCTTTTTTATCCAGCCTTCTTTGACTCGCACTGAGCAGTGATCATTGTTGGTCAGAGCACAACACACCACACAAACAGCTCTGAGCTTTTCCTTCACTGAATCTGCTTTCTGAGCAGCAGAGGACACGTGATCTTTCGTTATTCAGATTATTAAAAAATTAAAAAATGAACAAGATGGATGTGGATTCAGAAGCGATGAGTTAATCAAGGGCGTTCTTGGTTAACACAGGGGAGGCTTAAGCAGCGGTCTCCAGTGCCAAGTCGTACTCACTGTTCTGCATAGAGAGCAATCGGCCCACAGACGGAGCGCAGCCTCTGATGCACATTTCACGTCTCGCACAAGGTCCTGATGAGATCTTTCCCTGATTTCTTGTTAGCTAAAAGGAGATTGGTTATTATCATTCATCCCAACTCTGACACCCCAATGACCTGAGGGCAACCCACTTTCCCTGGCACTCTTACACCTCCAACTCCAATTACAAAGCAGCTGTGAGGAGGTGGCACACTGGTTGTTCCATATCACTGAATGTTACCAGCTCCATGTAATAACACCTATGATGAGCCACCAGATCCTTAAAGTAAGACATGTTTATGGTATTTGTCAAACTGGCCTCAAGGCAGGATGTACTTATGATCTTTAATTTTCAATATCCTATAGCATGGTCGCTTATCAGGCTGCTCACAGAGATCAGTGTATGATATTGTGTCGGCTACAGGAAGGGTAGGGATCACATCTGGGTGTTAATGTGCACTCAGGTGAGTTTGTCTTTCAAATGGTAGTCTCAGAGATAGGCTTAATAAAGTCCTTAGCACTGGAGCTGATGTTTCCTGAAATGTAGCTAAACGGCCTCTTTCATTGGACCTTTTCCTTCCTTCTTTTAAACCCTACAGCTCCAGCTTGCTCCCTGTTAGTCTCAAGCCCGAGCCGAGATGACCATGATGACATTGTCAGGGTTACTTCTGCAAACTTTGTGAAGCTAAAAGGCACTTTTTTCTCGCTACAAGCTCTTGCTCACAGTGTGTAAATTGGTGTCCAATTAATTTTAGTTCAGTTTTGTGTTATTTGCTCTAATCTGTGTTTTTAAAAATAAATATTAATCTAATGTGTGAAACAAAGAAACATTAGAAAATTGGATTGTTATGCTTTGTATACTGCGTAGAGTCAGCACAGGTTGAAATACACACCAAAAACTAGAGTGGTACGCAGTAGAAGACTCAACAGGCCCAACAGCCCTGATGTTTTGTTTTTTCATCAGGATTCATGCATTATATCCTGAGACATAATGTAAAAAAAAATACCAAAACACCATCTCAGAATGTTCCAGAAAGGCAGAAAAAAATTCCTGAAATTACCAAAAGTTAATGTGGTCAACTCTGGACCGAGACCCGTCTTCCATCTAAGTTTCGTTGAAATCCAAAACCAACCAGCCAACAAACCAACAAAACAAACAAACCTCCATGGTGAAGGTAATTAGGAGATGGTCACATATTTTCGGCATTGATGACACACTTGGTGTTTAACTGTTTAGCTGTTAACTTGTCTTGTCAAAGACCAAACGTGTTCAACTAAAGATGATCAGAAAAAAACATTGCGTCAGCAAAGCAAACTTGTCAGGACTTCTTACAAAGACGATCAAGATGATACTTTTCCAGACTGGCTTCATGTCACGTGTTTGACGTGAAAGGGAAAAAAACTGTTAATCCATCTGATGAGGTGCATGTTAGAAGTCAGCGGTTAAAGGTAATGACGGTGATGATATGGTATAACTGAGATACAATAACAAACTTTCAGACAGAGAGACCACGCCTTGCAGAAGTATTTGCTGGGGCGGGGTAACAAAGGAAATATAGAAGAAAAACAAAATTATATTTCATATTTAAGCAGCCTATGACTATACAGGAAAGAATCTGGAGGTAAGCAGGCTGTTGCTATCATGTCGCTCTCTGCCTTTCTCTCTTTTGGGTGGCCTTTCAATCAGGCAAGCAATGTAGTTGCAAAGCCAGAGACCACTAAATCGTCTCCGACCACGCTGACTTTTCTTACCCTGAAATGTGTGTTAAACTCTTGTTGCTCTGTTCGAGTCTGCAGTGAGCAGTCCTTCCCCATTAAAGACTTTTTATGTTATGCAACAGCTCCAACAGTGAAGATCCGCGTCAGACACGCAGGCATCCAGTACCCCTGTTAGGTCTCTGCTCCGCCCCAGCATCGGCCTGCACGGGAAGGAAAAAACACAATAAGTTGCAGTCCAGACCAACAGAGGAATTCCCCCAGCCCCTGCCTTTGCGAGGCCAAATTATAATTAATCGCAGGTTGAATAATTCAGAGCCGAGCGAGTGGATGCCTTGTTTCGGACCATTTCTCGGCACCTGCTCCAAGAGGCTCCCCCTGAGGCTTCATGTATGTATGTATGTAGGTTATGTTTGCATGTGTGTGCGGTGGAGGAGCCAGTGAAAAGAGAAAACAACTAAACACAGGGCAGCAGTGAAACCTCCGCCCCAACATCCCTATGAGTCAGCGTTGACTCGCAGCGGCCCCTTATTCGCCTCTTCTCTTCTCCTTCGCCCTCAATCTATCTTTCCTCGCCTCTCCTTGACGTCTACACTAACAGGAGAGAAATGGCACTTTCAAACGCATTATGGAGTACCAGATTACTTAAAGACGGTTCTCCTCAGACAGCTCTTGACCCCCGTTGTGTCGCCGATTGGGTCAACAGGCTGCAGGAAGGCGATCGGCCCTGCCCCCTACCACCGACAACGTTGGGCTCGTGCTCATTTGGCAAAATCGTTGACACTAATCCTGTTTTACATTTAAGTGTGAAAATTCTCACTACAGAGGGACTTTGATCAATAAACCACTCACCCGTTGTCAATGTGAAACATACACCCGTATGTGAAACATATATTCAACTGTGTCGGTCACTGATTTGAAAGCGGTGGCTCGAAATCAGGTGAATAACTCTCAGCTTCAGGTGATCATTGTTTAATTGCTTAAACAACGTATCTCAGCAGCATCCAAAGAAAACACTGAGCATGTAGGAAAAAAAAAAATCCATCCACGCAGCACAGCCTTGATAAACATCTAGTGCTGCTGAAAGACTTTTGAAGCTGTAAGCCCCAGCTTACATAACTCCAAGCACTCTGTTATCCCAAATATGAACCTGTCTGTCTGTTTTTATGTCCGTCTGTCTGTCTGTCTGTCTGTCTGTGTGCCTACCTACCAGCTGTTATGTCTGTCCGCCTGCCTTCCTGTCTGTTTGTCTGTTTGGATTTGCGTCATTCCACTTGGTCACCAAGTTCATCTGTGCCATTCCCAAACACCCGGCACCCTCCCCCCCCACCTCGCTTCGCTTCATCCATCTGACACCCAGCGGCTACTGCGGGCCTCTGCTGTGATGAAGAAAGACTGTGTGCTCTTCTGCGCTCCCATAATTAGAGACAAAGAAAAGAAAAAGGCTTTGGCACTCGTTTGCTTATGTGCACCTCCTTCTGCAGATACAGGTTGCAGCCACACATGAAAGAAATAATAATAAAATCCATCTCCCGTATCTTTCTTTCTGGGCCACCTCATAAAAATGTTCAAAGTCATTGCGAACTTTAAAAACACTATCCCACATATTTCAGTTGACAACACAAAAGCCGTAATGGGTAAAAGGCATCTGTGTTACATTTTCCCCTCCGTTTCAACTTGTGTGTGCCATTAATTCAGACTTACCCACAGCTAAAGCCACCTCACCATCAATCGAACCTTGAAGCAGAGCGACGAGGCCCTGCGACGTTTAGATCCAAAACACCACCGCATTAAAAAGAAAAAAACACTCCAGCGTGAAGATGAAATATGATCCTTGAAGTCCAGTTTGAGAATCTTATCATAAGGTTTAAAATTACACAGTGGATATAGAAGTCAACTCATATACGTGTCTTCTGAACGTTATATGACACGTTTTATAGAAATGTTAACATGAAACACATAAAATGGACACATTTAATGTTGTATCTAATTACTGAGCTAGTCATTTAATATGCCACTGTGTTGCATCAACAGTCGAGTGACAGTATTTCTACGCTACGGCATCAAATATCTAAAACACTGTATTAATCTAAAAGTAACTTAGAGTAAACTATAAGTTTCTAGGTCATGCTAGTATTGCTCTTTGCCCACAATTAAACACCTGAACAACACAAAGACAGTTAAATCTGTAATTCTTCCTCATCGTCTTTGGCAAACAACGTCTGATGTCCGACAAACTCAAGCAGGATTTCACAATTTCACCGTTGTCTGTCAAAAAAACCTCATAAATACTGGGCCATGGTTGACAGCCTTTCCACTCCCTGCTTAGACATTTAAAATAAGTAATCACAGAGAAAGTTTGAAATGACACAAATTTGTCTTAGTTAACTTTGCTGCCATGCAGTGCCTGAGTAGATACAGGAGGCTGTTTTGGTAAAGGCCAAATAGTTAGGTGAGAAAACTTCTGTTTCATTTTGGGCTGAAACAGACAGAAAAAAGATACATTCGCAAATTTGACTGGCTTAATGAAGATGTACTCTCGTGTTCAACTTTGTTACCTGTGTATTCTGTGGATTTGTTTTGTCTCTGGTTACACCTTAACAGTGTCAACGCAGTAACCTTGTTTAAATAAACCAGGATTCTTGTGTTTAATCAAGCTGCTAATGCCTATATAAACTACATTAATTTTGTGATTTTCAATGTCGAAAATAAACATGGCCATTCTGAAATGTCGGTCCTAGATGTGTTTTGTGTAATTGCCAAGCGATTTGAAATAAACTTTTGAAATATTGCAAAAAAAGAAAACGGGAAGTAGGCGCTTTTCCAGCTAGTTTGAAATGAATTAGCAGAAGAATGGAAAAAAAATCAGTTGTTTGCCAACCTCAAAAAGAAGAAGAAGAAACAATACCAGTCACATTGGCCATCTACGAGGGAAGGGAGGAATTAATCAGGGAATGGGAATCTTAATGGGAAAATCCACAAAGATGCCAAGAGCAGACTTCTTCTCCTTCTTCTCTCAGAACGGAAACAGCTGATCAGTCATTGTAGATAAACGTTCGCTAAGTCATCATGCGTATTAACTCTTTTTTGAGAATAACCTCAAGCGAGCATAAAATCTCTTTTGCAAAATTGTGAAAGTTCTTCAGATTTGCTGTTTGTCATCCTCCAAAATCCCCATGAAAATCTGTTGTATGGAAACAGTTTGAGGGCACCAACCACCGATTTCTACCTTTGGCATCAAAAGATTCGGTCAAAATCCTGAAGGTGGACCCAGATTTTCACAATGTGTCAACTGCTACTGACACAAAATGTTGCACTGACTAACACTGCCATTTTAGGAAGTACAAGTAAAGTCCAAACAATAACATGAGAGTGACAGAGGCGGCACGCGAGGTGCTGATGTGTCTGACAGGCCCTTGGAATTGATATCAAACAGTCGGCCAACTGTTGCAACCAACATTTTATTATATATAGCTGTTGCGACCCTGTCTCCCAGAGTGCGACGTGCAATGAACCTGTAAAGATTGCTGTTATTGCACAGTTTGTGCGTGCCTTGACATTGCGCTACATTAAGTACACACACAGAACAAGACGGCGAATTTGTTTTTCAGCTCATCGTCTGCTTTAAAAAGTTGTTTTGAAAAAAACAAACTTAATCACAGTCTGAGGCAGCGCAGAGAGCAGTGTGTGTTTTTGATAACTGTGTATTCCTCCTCCACTCTTCTTCTCTGCTCCATTACTTTGTCCCTGTACCTTTAAGAAGAAGAAGAAGGAGAAGGAGGGAGGGGAGGGGGCGAGACAGAATGGGGAGAAGTGCAGTGGCAGAGAGAGAGAGAGAGAGAGAGAGAGAGAGAGAGAGAGGCGGTGGTGGTAATGTTCTCATGTGTTTTCTTTCTGTGGGAAGTGGCACGGCCCCACCGCAGCATAAACACACACACACGCATGAACACACGCCTGCCCATGTACGCTCGCACGCACGCACCCGCACGCACGCACTCACTCACACTCACACACACACACACACACACAGAAAGGCAACACATTTTTCCGCGTGTGAGTGAGGGTCCCTATCCTCACACAGTCGGTGAAGAGAGAGACTCATGTTGACGACCATATTCACCGGCTGCAATCCCATCATACTCTGCAGACGTGGAGAAAGGAGGGGACGGCGTGGAGAGGAAGTGAGACGCTGAGAGACGGACAGGAGGGTGAAAATGTGCTTGACAGAATGAAGAAGGCTGACAGGAAAGCGTGGTGGAGAGAGAAGGGAAGAAAAGGAGGATTAAGGGGAAACATTTCTGCATGTTAGAGAGTGAAAGCTCCTACACGGGCCACTGCAGTGACAGTGTTGGTATTCTCCCTCACCAGAGGAATTTCCTTTGTGACTGATACATCACAGGCCAACATTGGCTGTAATGTCACCACCAGTAGACCCCCTTCATTTCTGGGCGATAACTGTGAGGGGGAATTGCTCTGGATTTTTCCAGTGCGGCTTCCTGCTTAGTTTTAGATGGGAACCACAAAAAGCTGGGCCCAACCCGACAGAGCCACACTGAAACATGTGGTTACATCCTATGCCTGCTCACTCTCTCCTTCCATTATCCATTATCCACCATGCTCCACCCCGCCATCCTCTACTTCCCCGCCACCACAATATATTGGCTTTGCCTTCCTCGGACGTAGAGTCAAATTACCATGACAGTGCTGAGGAGGACGACAGGCTCGGAGTGAGAGTGGCAGCTAGCTGTTCCTCTAACAGGCTTTGCGGTGCCCTGATCCCCTAAGCTGGACCTGGAGGGCCATGGCGAACCACAGTCACACTCTGATAAGGGCCGGCCCGCCGGTGGCAGGAAGAACACACGCCGCCTGCGACTGGCAGGCAGGCGGTGAAATTGCATCATCAGCGTGAAGGCAGCCACCACGCCAAAAACATGCCTCGGTGGAACCCGCAAAAAACATGCCGTGCCAAGTCACTCCTCCCCCTCCTCCTCACACTCTCTCCCTCTAATACCACCCCTCATCCCCCCGCTCTCCGTTCCAAAACATGCACACGAGCACGCTTGCCAGCATGCCTGCCCACACTTGCGCGTGCATACATCCTGCATCGCAGTTTGTCTCTGCTGCATGTCTCCCACGCGCCCTCGCACACCACTGCCAGGCAGCACGGAGCGCTGTGACCTCCCACTGCCCTGAGGGCCCATGTGTGCGTGTCTCTGCGTTCGTGTGTGCGTGTTGCAGGGGGGATGGGGTTTAAGCAGACGGGTAATGGGGGTTGTCACACCAGGGAGTCAGGGATAGACTGTTGTCTGCTCCTCTGTGCCCTACAAGAGAGAACTGGTGCCATTATGAACATCATTCACTCCCAGAGCTTCACAACACAAGCCTTCAGTGATGAAACTGAAAACACACAGGGGAGAGAACGAAGCCCGCAACTTTTTACAGCCGGTAAATATTTCACTTTATCTCGGAGTCATCGCTGCGAGTCAACCCCGTCTCATGCCTCGGATTCAGATTCTCTCCAAATTGTCTTTCCAGCCTGAAACACCTGAAAATAAAAGTGCAAAAATCAATTACAGAAATGAGAAGGCACCAAGGGGGTATGATTGGTATTTATAAGAACGCATTGACGGCTTGATGGAGACAATGGAGTGAGACTAATGTGTTGTCGGCTGTGTTTTGTTCCAGCGGACTTGTCAGCTGCTTGTACATTCGACTAACTTGGCTAAACCATGTGTGTGATGCAAAGTCGGGGTCATCGGGGGGACAGAGAAGCTGAAACGATAGCTGGAGGTGTGTGTCGTGCGAGGGTGGGCGGGTGCAGGGGGTGGGCTGGCAGACTGGATTGTGATCCTGTCAGTGTACA
>OMLP01029437.1:0-11044 GCA_900302685.1 Spondyliosoma cantharus | reverse complement strand
TTTTTTTTTTTTTTTTTTTTTTTTTTTTACACTGGGCTCCTCCTATGAAAGCGGTCTCGCTCTGGGGAGCACACTCATAGCAGGTGGCCTTCAAGCCACCTGGGGGCCTGGGGGGGGCCTCCTAAAGCGATATGTGTGAGGGCCACAGATTGCATAATGAGGAGGCGCGTGAAGCAAACTTTTCTTAAATATGACAACATACTTTAGCACTTTGTAAGCAATAAAAAATGTGAGTATTTTGAGCACCGGATCAACCCAGAAGTAATATCCAGTAAACTTTTATTATTTAATTTTAACGACTATGCAAAGTAATGCATGAAGCGTTTGATTGGGTGTAGCTTGTCAGTGCATAATATTATTTTTTCTGCTATTAGCAATACCCTGTAAATAGGAATGTATGCCAAGGCTGAAAAATGCTAAATTACCTTCCTCATTTAGGCCGGGATCCAATTATCAATAAATTACACTCTCATACTGGATGGAGCCACGAGATTATATTCACTCCTTAAATGTTTTCTGCTCCCAATTAAAATTCATACAGTTATTGATCTTGTTGATTTTTATGTCCTGGAATTTGCATAATCTATTAAAGATGAATGATTAATGAAGTGCTCAGTTTTGCGTTCCAAGGGCGCTATAGCGAAAGCAATGTCGGCCATCTTTTGTGTCCTCTGTTTACCCTGATGTGTGAAAGAGACGGTTACCTAGGAAGGAGGGCGGCAGCCAAATCACAGAGAGAGAATTAGGGCACTGAAACGCTCCGCTGGGATTTGGTAAGACGCACCAATCACCTACAAAATGGTTTCCCTTCCGTCAACATGAACGTCTTTAGACTCTCCGTAAAATAATGTTACCATCGTCTGAAGAGAGTCTAAATTCATCGATACATAACTAATCTAGCCTCTTGCTAATTCTGGTGAGTAGATTATATGAAGAATGTCTGATTTGGTGAAAAGTAGGGTTTATTTCCGGTGTAAACGAGCTGTCGAGAAGCTGTTGCACGTGCAGACGAACGCTGTGATCTGCTCAGTGCAATCAATGGACACGAACAGCATGTCATGAATTAACCCCGGTTGCTGGTGTCTGTACAGTTTTCCATTGATACCTGGTCAGAGTAAGCAACACGCAGTGTCCAGCAGATTTTAATGTTTTCTGATCTAATCCAAGCTTTTTATGTGTAACAAATGATAGTATAATATTGCAGCTATTTATCAGCAGTTAATTATCGTTGCGCCCAACGAGAGTGCTGAAGTCTCCGTGCAGGCTGGGCTCGATAATCACTCTCACCAGAGTCTGTGGGGAGACTGGGTGTAAATGGGCACCCCTCTGACCTACTACGACTGTAGCAGATGTGAAGATCCATCTTTCTTTTATCTATCTACCTTCTTATCTATCTATATCCCTCTCACATGAATGAGAAAAGAGAGCAGAAGTGGGGGGAAAAAAAAAAACACAGATTATTTTCACCTGAAAAGTACACCACACTCCGAGCCCGGTTTACGACTGGGCAGTGCCAGCTTCTCTCTGCCGGGTGGCGAACAACAAGCAGCCAGCTAACCTGCCGTTCCTGGTGTGTGGCCTGGTGACAAACGGCTCGTCTCAGCTCGTTTAACGCCCGCAGCCCAGAGCTCGGAAATTAATGTTTATACCACCCCCCACAATAGCACACTAACCTTTGAGCACACATCAGATAATGAATGACTTTAAACCCGTGTATGGGGAATTTTAGCTATTTGGCCCTGCATATATTCTTTACTCACTCACAATGGGATGTAGCTGTTGACGATTTGTTCCCTTCTGGTGCAAACGGTTATAAAACGACCACTTTTTACAATGCAGAAGACTGAAGGGCAGAGGTTTAACTGGCCCAGCCTGATGGAGGATGGAAGTTTTGCTCTGATCTGTCGGAATGAAAAAGTTCTCCGAAGATTGAACGTCAGCCTTTGAAAACAACAATAAATGGTCTGCGCACCAAGTTCCTCGGTGTGCGTTTAAAAATGAAATGCTCACTTGAGAGAAGGCTGTTGCAGCTATATTTGGACGCATCGCTCCGAGGGCTGTTGTAGGTTCTTAACAGTTCATTTCTATGGTTGATGGGGTCTGCAGACGTGGCATCGGTGGTGGAGCACAGACAGATGTTGGAGAACTCTATAGCATCTCCACTCTCTCAGAGATGTGTTTGCCGGGGAGAAGAGTCCCCAAGGACCCTGAGTTTATCTTCCATCTCCATCATCAGGGCCCGTGATTTGACAGGCTCCCTTTACCCGGCCTCTGCCTCGTCTCCAGGACAATAAGCAACACCATGTCTGATTAGTTTCAGAGTTCAGTGGTCTTGAACGCAGCGGTTGTATCGGTTGTTGTTGCGTCGTAACCCCTTGTCTGTTTGACAACGGTTGCTCAGCCGCTGAGAAAACAGAAGCCTACAGTAGTCTGCAGGAAGCCTTGGATACAGTGTGAACACCCTCAGTCTTATCCTGAAGTTCAGGTTAACGTGCAATAGGTTAGTGTCACCCCACTTAACAATGTAAGTCCTGCTTATCAATAATAATACTCTACCAGCATGAGCAAGGTTCACTTAAACATACACTTCTATCGTTCTCTCAATCAAAACAAAACAAAAGAGATAAGTAGCACTGAATCATGGGAGTTACTGTTCAAAAAAACTACGTCTATCTGCGTGACTGAGGCAGAAATGTTCAAGAATGTGTGGCCAGGTGAGTAAAATAATGAACTTCTCTAATGGTGATCATTGTCAGAGACATTTAGGACAATGTTACAAATTGCATCTTGAACAAGAAATCTGGTGAACAAGCAATCCTGTTTTGTTTTTTTTTATATCTATATTTCTGGCACACACTGGAAGTTCTAGTGTCTTTTCTACCATAAAAGTGGGTTAAAAACGGTAATGGTGATGAGAGAGGCGGATGTTGAATATGGTGCGGCTGCAATAAACAATTTTCTTGTCCGTTATTCTGTGGACTATTTTCTTGTAAAAATTTGTAAGAATGGAGAAAAAGGTCAATCAGTGTTAACCAAAGCCTAAGATGGCGTCCTCAGATGTCTTGTTTTGCCCACAACCCAAAGATGTTCAGTTTACTGTCAAAGAATCAGAAAATACTCACATTTAAGAAGCTGGAATCAACTGATTAATCAATATATCATAATAGTTGGAGCTCTAGAACGTAGGCGTTTCCGAGCTAAACCCCTTGAGTGCCTCCTATCTCTGGGTT
Organism: Spondyliosoma cantharus; assembly: GCA_900302685.1. Classification (NCBI taxonomy): domain Eukaryota; kingdom Metazoa; phylum Chordata; class Actinopteri; order Spariformes; family Sparidae; genus Spondyliosoma; species Spondyliosoma cantharus. Next base: position 7,814 of record OMLP01029437.1, on the reverse strand, counting down.
GGGTGGTGGTTGTTATGCACCAAAGTCAAACTCATGCTAACTAGACATCTGAAAGCTGTTTTAACTTTAAAGACTACATGTTCGATTTAATTAATTGAAGAGCAGAACTGAGCGCCAGTCGTTTGCACTCATTCCTACAGTCGGACCCTGCTTCCACTAAATTTATGACATACTTGTGCGGCGCATGTGACAAACTTTCGGTCCGTCCAATTAAATGCAGAGCCCGCTCGTTAGAATATCCCTGTTCACGCCAGAGATTTGTGTCAACCATCTTTTTAATGATTTGATCATAAGTTAAAAGCTTGCATTGTTAAAAATTGTGTCGTTTCCCTCTGTGACAGCGGTATTTGTCTCAATAAGATGAAAGTAGTCGGTGTAATTGCGGTACCTCCGTCTAAATCCACATTTACAGCTGTCACAAAGACAAAGAGATTTGGAGAACCTGCTTTTATGGGAAAGCAGTCAGTTAGGTTGCCTGATTCCCTGGCTGACAGGGTTGCAACCCCCTTCCATAGAACAGACCTTATCTTAATGAGGAATCGCAACACACAGTCCTGTTGTAAAATAACAATGATGGGGGAAGCAGCTAATGAGGCTATCATGGTGTCGGGAAAGAGCCATCTCTCCCCACAGGCCCCAGCGAACAGAGCAGCCTCTGCGGCAGACGTGGAGAGGCCGGAGACAGAGCTCACATTGATTGCATAGGTTCAAGAGGCAGAGCCGGTTGAAATGAAAGATGCCAAGACTCATCAGCCAAATTAGATCAAAGTGTGGAGTTTTGAACTGTCTGCGAGCCGACTGTTTGCTTTATTTGCGGGAGTGATTTTGTTGTGAGAAAGCAGCCGTGAGATTATGTTGTTTGTTTTCCCAAAACCTTGGGGAAATTTTTTACGCATTTGAGCTTGATTGATCAGGCGCGATGTGTTGTTGCAACATTTCACTGGTGTATGTTTCCACTTAGTTGAGTGAATTACTGCTGGGTGCATATGAGATTATTATTATGAGCTATGTAAATGAACGAATCAACTTCTAAAGGCTGCTTATTAATTCAGAATTCATACGAAACGTCTGGCTGTAAGTCGGCAAAAGATGAGTTGGTGTGCGGGAGCGATCGCACTTTCCTCAATTCATACCACGGATCTGCTCAGGATTTGGAGTCCGGTCTCTGCTTGATTTACTGCTCTGCTGTAGTGTTCGGCTGCGTGCGTGACAAAGCTTCTCTTTGATTTGTTTTGCTTCCGTACAGTAGTTTCGCCCTCATGCTCATCTGGACATTTAGAAGGCTTTAAATCCATCCCACCATACATCTGAGTGACTGAAGTGATTGTATGTACAGTACGTGTGGAGTTGCATTGACTACATCATATCGAGTTCTTCTCTTTTTTTCTTTTTTTTTTTCCCACCTGGCAGACTCTCACCCATCATATCCACCCTCCATGTGTGTAAAGCGTGAGCCCCATGAGGCATCCTTTGCCCCCTTCACCCCCTCCTCTGTTGGGGACTCTGCTCTAGCTGACATCTTGCCCCACCAGTCCAGCCTCTCTGTAGATGCCTCTACTCCCAGCTACCCTGCCCATGCCCATGGCCCCTGCTACAGCCAGTATGCCAGCCAGCCCTTTATAGCAGGTACAACTTAAGGCCTGTAAGGCCACATAGCCAGATCAAAAATCCAATCACGCTCACTCTGTTCAGTTGATTTACCTCTGTGCTCACTTTTAATCATTTTAAATTCAAAGCGTCCACTCCTTACGTTGCAAATCCTGCGCTCCCATCAGGCTTTGTGGCCCTGCTGTTGTGTACACAGGAGCATATACAGCAGGGGACTGTTTGCCCCTCATTAACAGCGACTTCTCTCTCCCCCTTTTCACCCGGCTTTTCACCAGCTTTGAACCCTTGCTCATCTCTCAGGTTAACAAAAGGCCTCCAGGTCCTTCCAGCCTCGTGACAGCTAGGCCCAAAAGGTCTGAGAGGGGGAGGGGGTTGGGCAGAGGCAGAGGCAGAGACATTAGGCTGATGCCGGGGCCTGCTTTGGACCCATACCTCCTCGTCCTGTGTGCCCCCTTCACCCAGCCAGGCCCGATACTGTCACTGTTAATTACAGGACTGAATGTGGAGCGGAGAACAGAGAGGGCTCTTGATGCTAATGTCAGTTTTAAAGCTGCTTATTATGTTGATATAATAATGCCACAGCAGTTGTTGTCTCTGATTAGGTCAATTTTAAAAAATACATTTCCAAGTGGTATGATTGTTGGCACCGCTGTCTCGAAGATAAGCGGGTTGCTTTCTGTTTTCCTCAGAGTAGCAACTACAAACAACACAGAACAAAACCTGAGTTTATTCATTCATTTAGTTGATAATGGAGATGTGAAAACAAGCCGAAATGGTGCCAAGCTGCCAGCCTGGCTGAATCGCCATTCAGCCCTCATTTTCCCAGAAGATGTCATACCCGATGGCAGACGAAATAGCAGAGTGAAAGCAGGGTTTATAGGAAACCAATTTGAACGCCAATGGTGTCATTTTTCTATAGCCTTTGTTGCGCAATCACCCTTTAATTCATAAGGATGTTTTAAAGCAAAAACGTATAAACGATAAACAGACAATTTGCAATTTCAAGAAACTGCAGTGCTGCAACATTTTACATTTTCGTGGTCAATCTTTAGGATTAGAACGTTTTCTTTAGATTTTTGCAAAAAGGTCTCCTGCAAGAAATCAAAGAGTCTGAAGCATTGTGAGTGAACGTGGCATTTCCTGTCATTCTCACTGACCGTACGCATCACTTCCCTTTGGTGATTTTAGTGCGTTCCCTGTTTATGACACATCATAATTGCAGCATTTACGGTGCAGGGGAGGAAAATACAAAAGCACAGTGACAAGTTTACTGCCATAATAAACATCCACTGCGCAAAGTGATGCTGGTGATGATTTCTATACGTGTCTGTACGTAAGGAAATATGACACCGCCCACATCACGTTTTTGTTTATCAATGTAACGAGGAAATGTAACAATTGAACTTTTCTGCGTTCGAACATCCTTGTAAGACTTTCCCTCCTGTGTGCCTGCAGGTCGAGACATGGCCAGCACCACCTTACCTGGCTACCCGCCTCACGTGCCCCCCACAGGACAAGGCAGCTACCCCACCTCCACGCTCGCCGGAATGGTTCCTGGTAGGTGACACTACTCCCTTTTTTACGACGCCATTAATTTTACTTTCCCGGGTTGTATTTTTCACTAGATAGTCCCCTTCAGTTGATCTTCTTTGAAGGAGCTGCGCTAAACAAGCGGCGAGGCTTTTCTGAGTATATGTGCTACACACTCAATATTGAGAGACTGACGAATCCTTAAAGCGTTGCTCCTGACCCATAGGATTGAAAGCGAGCTTGTTATAGCTTTGTTGGACTGCGGTTAGCGTGTGGTTAGCGCGTGCGGACGAGGACATTAGATGAACTCGATAGGCGATCACCACAATCAGTGGCTGTGAGATAGGACAGTTCCTCTCAGTTACACTCCAGCTCCCAGCGCTCATTACCCTCGCCGTGTCCACACAGCGCACTCTCACCAGCCCCGTCGATAAACACTGCTTTTGCGCCTCTCCTCGCCTCCCCGGACACCCAGGGCTGCAGAGCGTATCTCTTTCCCCTCTACTTAACCTGCAGTTCAGGTTCACAGCAAACAGTTAAGGGTCAAAACACAGAGGCGTGGAGGGCCTGTAAATATTTAAATCACTATCTCTCTCAGGGATGAGCTCGAGTTACACGACGAGCAGTGAGGATGCTATAGCTGCCAGCGCGTGTAGATCTCTCCTCCGAACAACTGAAAACACAATTCCCTTTATTGCTCGGAGACATGTACCTTTCACACTGACCAATAATCACAGCAGGCGTTGCAGTATTTACAAGTGAGCTCAGTGTGCATGCAACATTTTAAGACGGGGAAAGCTATCGTCTCAAATTAAGAAAATCACTTCAGCGGACGGGAGAGTGTGCATAGATGAGCTCACCCGAGCACAAAGCACACAAGCACAGCCGCCTCCATAATCCAGAGATTGTAGGTTTTTTCTTTTCATCTGGTGGTGAATGACTTAGATTTAGTGACTCGCCCCAAACACTGTTAAAGCAAAGGCCATTCTTCAGCAGCTTCATATAAAACCCAACCTTTATAGTCTCGTAAAAGAAGGAAACCTGTGGACCCACAGCATCGCACTCTGACATCCCCTCAGCCCTCCCGTCCTCTCCTCCACGACCTGCCCAGGGAGGACAAAGAGCCAACGAGCGTCTGCGAGAACCTATCAAGGGGTTTTGAAGCGAAGCGTCATCGCTTTAAAAGCAGAAAAATAGCAGTTAAGGAGAGAGTAGAGGAAATCCTAAAGACTAACAGAAGATTAATAAAACAATCAATTCTCCTGAAGAGACTGTGGAGACACAGTACAGAGCAGCTTGATATGTTTCAAAACCTGTCAGTCGTTTCACTTTGTTAGCTCTTTGCTCATGTTTGTTTTTGTTGATTTGTTCACCAGGAGGGGACTTTTCTGGAAACCCGTACTCTCATCCACAATACACCACTTACAACGAAGCATGGCGGTTCAGCAATCCAGCGTTATTAAGTAAGCAACTCTCTCTTGAAACTATCAAACATACTGTTTCATGAATGAACTTCAACCTCACCTAGACATGTTCTGAAAATAAAATGATCGTAAAGAACAATGATAAATAATCTCAAGGCTCTAGCTGTGTTTTGCACGATGCTTGACCTCGTGGTTTCCAACAACTCGCTCTTCTGTTAACTTTCAGGTTCCCCTTATTATTATAGTGCCGCATCCCGTGGCTCCGCACCTCCCACTGCTGCCACTGCCTACGACCGCCACTAGTTACCATGGAGACCAGCTCAAACTGCAGGGCCATGGCTTCGGCCTCCATATTGTCCCCGTCTGAGAAAGTCTGAGGTCAAAGGGAAGCGAGGTGGAATCCTAAAGGAAAAGCCCGTGATGTTACGTGATGGAAGGATCGGCGAGGTCGTCGCCGGCGCATCTGGCCCAGCTGCAGCGTCACACACTTTTGGGTCAAAAAAAAGGGCCCACTGGGCGTTCAGAACTCACCCATCATGCCCTCAATCTCTCACAGGCCTGAACATTTCCAGAATGACTTTAAGAGATTATATAAATATATATATTATAAAATATAAATTGAAGAAAAACAGTGTGAAGAATTCCATGTGGAAAAAAATGTTGTGGGTTTTTATTTTCGTTTCTTTGTTGCTGTTGTTGTTGTTGTTATTTTATTCATGGATCCTCACATTCCTTTTATGTGATGAACTGCAGTATTTTTCTGCTCTAAAGAGAGAAGTCCAGGGGAGGCGACAATAGCTTGATGGTGCAGCGACTTGAACCAGTGTTGTGGGGCCTCTCAGTGAGACTCCACGCTGTAGGGCGGGCTTTACTCTGGTGCTTTGACTACGTCTTCTGCTCCCATGTCTCCAGTCCCACCCACATTATCAGACACACGCAGCATGTCCTACAACGTTTACTGACCCTATAGACCAGTGGCAACATCACACTCCCTGTGGCAAACAATCAGATGTAAAAATGTAAATCATTTCGCAAAGTATTAAAAAAGCATGGTGGCCCCCGAAAATGGTCTCGCCAGAATTTTGAATACTTTAAATTTTTTTTTTTTTTTTCTCTCTCAATTTTTTACTGTAAAAAAAAAAAAAAAAGGCGATCAAATATTTTCTTCACATCAGAGTAGTTCAGTCACATTTCCCTCATCTTCCAGTCACGTCCATGTCCCAGCATGATCATCCTTTGCTCTTTCTTTGCACTATAACCTCCGCTTTTTTTTTTATTTATTCAGTACATTCACTTAAAATTAAATTTGATTAACCAACCGATTTTAATTAAACGCAAGTGGAAACTATTTATGTCGCATAATGTAGGCGTAAAAAAAAAGAAAAACACAGAGCAGACAGACAGACAGACAGACAGACAGACAGACAGACGTGTTTTTGTGTGAACATCTTTGGAGTTTCTGAGCGGTTTGTAAGCCATAGCCCTGTGGCTACACATTCTCCTGGGTTACACTTCATTCAGCTACTTAGTCATACCACTAGATGCCTACACAGTTTAGAAAGCTGTACGCAGTTGAGCGAACCAACTGTAAATTAGCTTCAACAATTGCCTTACAAACCTGTTTTTTCAACGTGAATTCATGCCTGTTCAACAAAATTAATTGCCTTTACCGACACACATCCACCACCCTCCTTGATTTCACTCTCCATCGGAACTGAAAGGAAATACTGATTTAATTTTGCCTTTTTTGGAAAATATTTTGTGAATGTACTTTTAACTACATTTGCCAAAGACTTAGTTGGATATTTAATATTTTATTTACAGTATATGTATGCATAAATAAAGCAGTATTATCTTTTAAATAAGTAGTCAACACTGAACGTGTATGTCGTGGCTTTTGCGACGGGCGCGCGACGAGAACGCCTGCGTGGAAAAAGGTCAAATTCAGTGAGTCAATAATCCATCGGTTGCAACAAAATGCTGCTTCGTAGAATGATTTGTGAATAATGTGAAGACAATTCTTCTCTGTAAATAATATCACACACACACCACTGCAGTATCATTCTAATGTACTGGCTCCCTTTGTAGATATACAGACAGAAAAAATACATGCATTACATTTGTGTCTTAATGTAATGTTGTGCTCTGAGAAAAAAGGCACAACTACTGTATAACCTGCGGCTACATGTGCTGTGGCGGCAGGTTTCAGATGCTAACATCACATAGGTTGTCTTTGTCATTTTATTTTGTTTTCATGATACTGTCACGATGATGTTTTATGTCACTATGCAATGAGTTAAATGGCTTTCTGTATCATCTTTTGTTGTTGGGCTCAGAACAAGTAATCCCCACGGAGAACGGCGTACAGACCTCCAGCGTGAAGCGGTTTCTCTTTCGAACTGAAGTCCTTGGCAACAATCAAAGATATCGTCCTGTTTGCTGTTAGTAGATGTTGTGATCATTATGTTAACCCAAATTACAGTCATCTGTGCCTCCATGTATAGATCCACCCATCTGCCCTCCCTCCGCTCTTTAAGATGAAGTTTACTTTAACTCTACACAAGCAAAACGCATCATCTGGTACCAGGGTTAACTGTCAGATAACAGAGAAAACAGACCGCGGTCCTGCTCTCCAGGAGAAGCTATCCTCTACAAATTGCACTTGGGATTTGCCTATTTCTGTCTACATGTAGCTATCTGAAAACAAAACACTGGCACACGCGGACTGCAAGCCACCGTCATTCAGGCTCGAGCACCAGTGAAGGAATGGGTCTTCTGCTGTTGTAAAGATGATACAGGATATGTGTCATGGACATAAAAAGGGTTTCTGATGAAAATCTATACGGAAAGCCTTGTGGCCTCAATCATTGTTCTGTTTCAGTTCTGTTCCAATTCTTTTTGTGCACATGAGAAATAAATTCTTTTATATGTCAGTCGTTGACTCGGTGTCCCCTCATTATTAACCCCATAAGAAAATGATTCAGAGTTCAAGGTTCCCGGTGAGCAATGCCGCTGCCGGTGTATTGATGTTTGGTTTTATGAACAGTCGGGACAACCGAACGCACTCATACGCGTTACAGCTCGCAGATATGAAACACATGAAGGCTGCAGAGCACGTTCTGTGAGTCTAGGAAAGCATGTATATTACGATTCCTGTTAAAAGTAGCCTGAGTGTACAATAAAAAAAAGAATGCATTATGTTAACGCAAGGGGAGTGGGAGAAAGGGAGAAAGTTAAAAAAAAAAAAAAAAA